>LGRX02011792.1:0-17968 GCA_001247695.2 Cymbomonas tetramitiformis | reverse complement strand
ATTGGTCGTGAGCTTTGCAGTAGCCAGTCCAGCGAACCTTCCACTCTTCCACCTCCTTTCCTCGAACAGACCGCACTCGACGTGCAAGAATGCGCTCAACGTGTGCTTCCTTCTGACCGTCCACTACCACCTCTTCAGGTACTGCTAGGTGATCGCGTGCGGCAAAAGCATCTTGTCCGCTGGTGTACGGTTTGAGACGATGTTGAGCGAACACGTCGTGAATCCGCCAGTGAGGAGGGAGGCGTAGGCGGTAGGCTACTGGAGCTCCTCTGTCGGCTTCTGGCATGGCCATCTGTACATCGCTGAAGAAGCGTTCGGTCACCGGAACTGGTCCATGCCAGCGCTTGGTCAGTTTCCTACAGATGGAGCGATCCATCACCTTCTCCGTAAGGTGTTTCGCCTCTATCCAGACCAGATCTCCAACAGCATACTCCCGCTGCCCGTGTCTGCGATCAAACTGTTCGCGCTGTCGCTGTTGAGCCAGCTCTAACCGCTGTCTGGCGTCCCGCAGCTGCGACGAAAATTTCACAGCCACTTCGTGTGCGGTGCCTACTCCCCCAGTTCGTCGTCCAGCGGTGGACTGTGCGGCCTCCAGGAAAAGGTCCAACTGCGACAGCGGCGAGAACCCGAACACCAGTTCAAATGGCGTGAAGCCAGTAGATTCACTCCTGGAGTCATTGATTGCGAACTCCACGTTAGTGGTGAACAAATCCCAGTCCTCCACATTGGCGTCCACAAAGGACCTGAGCATGTCCTCAATAACCCTGTTGCTGTGTTCCGCCTGGCCGTCAGACCGAGGGTTGTACGGCGTGGTACGAGCCACTTTCACACCCATCAGTCTCATGAGTTCCTGCCAGAAAGCATCTTGAAACCGTGGGTCACGATCAGAGACAATCTTCATAGGCGCGCCATGTAAGCGCCACACCGAGTCAAAGTAGATTCTGGCCACCACAGCCGCGGAGCTGTCGCCGAAGTTCATCGGCACAACGTGGACCATCTTCGTCAGCTTGCAGGTGAAGGCCACGAAAGCATCATTGCCTCTCTCTGACACCGGTAGGCCGGTGACGAAGTCCACCGCGACATCCTGCCATGGCCTGTTCGGGATGCTGTGAGGGTTTAGCAACCCATCCGGGTAAGTTCCCCGTGGTCTTACTGATTGGCACACTGCGCAGGATGCAACCCAGGTGCCCACATCTTCCGCGGCACCACGCCAATAGAAGCGTCGCAGCACCCTCTCCAGAGTCTTGTCTCGCCCAGTATGGCCTGAGGACAATGACTCATGAGCATGGCGAATCACTACTTCCCGAAGTGGAGAGTCCTCCCCCAGCACCAACTGATATCTCCCTGCTGCGGTTCTCCAAACCACTTCACCCACTAGCCTGAAGTCCTGTAGGCATTGGTGTGGTGCTGCCTTCACTTTCTCTCTTAGTGAACGAAGTGTCCCTTCTCGGGTGTACTCCGCTTTCAACGCGCGCAGGAACTTTGAGTCTGACTGCTGGGAGGCTGCGTCTCTGAAATCTGCCGCCTCACCTGTCCTTATCACAGCGGGGGCTGTTCGCGGATGCCTCACGCGTGCTGGTTGTGGTTTGGCGGGAGGGGCGTGTACTATCAGAACAGGCCAGCGAAGGTCGAAGGCTCTCCCATCTGGGTTCTCGAAGAACTGGTTGGGCTCGCCCTTGTCATCATGAGTAGGGATGACCTCCACAATCTGCATATTGGCCTTTCTGAAAAGTTTGCGCCACGCGGGGAGCTTGGACTGATGATCTGGTAGAACAAATACTGCTGAGGTGTTCTCTGGGTCTGCCTTCCATTCTGCGATATACTTGTTCAAGATCGCCTCCACAGTAATACACTTGGAGTTGTATGGAGGGTTACACCAAACCCGAAGGCCCCTCCATTTCTCTGAAAGGCAGTCTGTCCAGAATCTATCCGCCTGTCTGTTGCGGCCGCCAAAGTCACAACAGGCGTCTACATCGAAGGGTCCAAATTTCTCGGCGTACTTCGAGGAGTACTCTGCTCGGACACGCCAATTCTGTGAGTCCTCTGGGGAAGCCCGCCGTTTCTGTGGGTGAAGGACCGGGGATGGAGTTGACTGTTGGGGCGCCTGCTGCGGGGTTGGTGAGCTCGTTGGCACTTTCTCAGTGAGCGCCTCCGATGCGTCAGCTCGTGACGTAGGCGTTCGCGTCTTCGGTGACGCCAACTGTGGAGGCGCTGGGGTCGTGGAGGCCTTCCCAGCGCGTGACATACTCCTCGTTATCCTTATCTGGGGTGGGGCTCTATCAGGGGGTTTGTGTGGAGCTTCTACCGGCTTCGCGCTATCAGCTGCAGGCCAGTCAGGCATGTCGAAGTCGAGGTGATCCTCCTTCATTCCCTTATAGAGCTTCGGGTTAACGAGGGCGATGGTCTCCCCCATGTCCATGGCCTGTTCCGCCACGGAGAGGGTCTCCACTGCTGAGAGCCAACAGTCAACAGTCTGGGCCCAGTGGGGATGAGCTGCGGGTGGTGAGCTGGAGAAGTATTCAGACTCCAGCGTTGCCAGGGGGTCTTTCGGTAGATCTGAGGTGGGGTCGATCACCCCTGCCTCCTTCAACCCCTCACGCACGTCCTTGTCTTTGAAGTCGGGTCTTCTGGACAGGGCGTCCGGTACCAGCAGCAGCGCTCCTTTGATGTACTCCATTCTCGGGACTCCCACCTCCACCAGATCCATGTACCAGCGTGCCTGTCTGCGGCTAAGCTCCCTGCCAGGTTCCATCAGCCATTCAAGGGGGCGGTGATCACCCTGGATGCGGAAGTTGGTGAAGATGAGGTAATGCCGCCAGGTAACGGTGGTACAATGGTGTAGAGCACCTAGCTCACGCTCGCCGGTGTGGTAATTCTGCTCGGCGGCTGAGAACTGGCGGCTCTCGTATGCTATCACGCGCAGTCCAAGACCATCTCCATTGTCTTGCATCAGTACTCCCCCAAGAGCGATGCCGCTAGCATCCGTCTGTACCACGAAAGGTGCCGTGCCGTCTGCGGCACCCTTAATGTTGGGCAAGGCGAGCACTGGCGCTGAGGTGAGGGCCTTCTTCAGCTCCTCGAAGGCCCACTGCTGCATGGGACCCCACTCCCAGGGTACGTCCGACTTGGTCAACCGGGTGAGGGGCTGAGCGATCTCGGAGAAGCAGTGGATGAACCTGCGGTAATACCCCGCCAGGTCCAAGAACTGCCTGACGTGGGTAACCGTTTCCAGCTCGGGCCAGTCCCTCACCGCAGCCACCTTGTCGTGTTGGGGTCTGCAGCCATCTGCGGAGATACAGTGGCCAAGGAACCGCAAGGATTTCTTCAACAGTGGCACTTGGACCTCTTGAGGAAGACGCCCTTCTCCCTGCATGTCAGGAGCAGTTGCTTGACGTGCTCGTAGTGCTCTGCAGCGGTGTTGCTGAAGACGACCACATCATCGATGAAGATCCGGACAAATGGGAGATGGCCCAAGGCCCGCTGCATCCGTCGCTGGTACTGAGACGGTGAATTCTGCAGCCCCTGCGGCATGACCAACCACTCATATGACCCCATCTGGGTGGTGAAGGCGGTCTTCTCGACATCTCCTGGTGCCATCGGTACTTGCCAGAAGCCATCCACCGCGTCGAACGAAGAGAAGAACTTCGCACCCTGCATCTCGTCGAACATCATCTGGATGTCTGGAAGAGGATACTTGTCCTTAACTGTCTGGCGGTTGAGGAGCCGGTAATCGATCACCAGTCGCAGCTCCTTGGGATTCCCGGGTTTAGGGACCATCAAACAGGGAGCTGCATAAGGGCTGGAAGAGGGTCGGATGTAGCCCTTGGACATCAGAGTCTCCACGCGTTCTCGAAGTTGGCGGAGTTCCTCTGCGGACTTCTTGTAGATGCGCTGGCAGGGAGGTCCCTTCTTGCTCAGCTCAGGGTCCAGGTTAATGTTGGCTTCATCTTGGGGGTCATGTCTGAGTCCATCGATGTTCGGTAGGGCAGTCGTCATCTCCTTTTTGTACTCCTCACCCCAGAAGTCCTGAAACTTGAGGGTCCACTCAGGGCTCACTTCTGCATCTTCAGTATCCGCAGCGGGTTCGGCGTTCTCAGAGTCGATAGCCGTGGCTGCAAAGGCAGAAGCAGTATCGTCGGGGGACTTCTCGGCCACCATGAGCCAGGCGGGCTGTATCGCCGGGTCGTCATTGCCGCGTAGCTTCTGCGTCTCCGCGTACACCAGGTACTTCTTCAGCTGGGCAGGGGTTAGGAACACTTCATCCACCAATCCCGCGCAGGCCGTGCCCTTCGGAGACCTGTCTCCAGATGCTTTCCCAGGAGAACAGCCTGTGATGGTGACGCGATCCCCAATCTTACCACTGCGGGACTTCCTGAGGAAGGAGACGGAGCCATTCCCTTCATAGCCCAGAGTGACAGGAGAGTGACTGCGCAGCCACCTTCCGCCGAGGATAACATCCACCTGTATGCCCAGTGGTAGGATCCGGAGGGCAAGGGCGTTCTCCGTATAGGTGCCCGTGGTGGTGTGCGTGTTAAACTTGGCGTACGCGGTGGCGCCAGTGATCTTCACAGATCCATCCGCCAGGGTGACTCGCATCTCGGAGCCGGCTCGTGTCGTGAGGCCACATCGCTTAGCGCTCTGCTCCGAGATGAAGTTGTCAGAGGCCCCCGAGTCGATCAGCACCTTGACCGTGTGCCCTCTGAGGGTTGCGTAGAATACCAGCAGTAGCGGTCCTTCTTCGTCATGTGCCGCTGCAAGGGTACCCTCGATGTCGGTCTTCCACTGAACTCCCCCATCTGTGCGTATGCTTTTGCACTTGAGGTTGGGGAGGAGGTTGTCCGAGGCCTCGCGGCATTCTTCCAACGTTTGCCTACACGCGGCGTAGAACTCCTCATCCAGCAAATCAACATCTTCAGTCGGATGACTGACGAGGTTGTCTGCACTCGCCGTCAGCAGGGTGCCCGCTGAAGTGCATTCGCTCGAGGTGGGGCTGACATGAGTGGTGTCGCTGGTGGTAGGGCTCACATGGGTGGTGTCACTGGTAGTAGGGCTCACATGAGTAGTGCCACTGGTGGTGGGGCTCACATGGGTAGTGCCGCTTACTGTGGGGCTCACGTGGGTAGTGCCGCTTGTTGTGGGGCTCACATGGGTAGCGACACTATTGATGAGACTGCCATGGGTGAGAGGATCCTCGTCATGCTGAGGGCTGCCAGCAGGGGAGTTGTGGGCGAGTTGGTGGGAGCTCTGGTGGTCAGTTCTCGTCTCAGGGGTCCCAGCTGCTGCCATCTGCTGGGTGAAGCAGAGCGAATTGACCGAGGACTCCTCTTCCATCACCTCAGGGTCTTCAGCGATGGGGTGGCTGTCGAGACAGGGTGGCGCTTCATCCGCTTCATGCGTTTTGACGGTGGTCATCTGCTGGGTGAAGCAAAGCGAACTGGGTGCGGAGGTCTCCTCCGCCTCTGAGCAGTAGGATGAACCTTCGGGGTTTCCTCCCGGAGTGGCCGGCGCGTTATCATGGTGCGAAGATGTAGTCTCTGTTGTGGGCTCGGCCAGCGAGGATGATGGAGGGGATGCTCCCAAGGGGCTGGGACCCAGCTTCCTCATCTTGTACTGGTGTACTGCGTGCAGACTGCACCAGGCGCCAGGTAGACCCACAGGTAGCACGACCATTTTGTAGCTACCCCCCGGACATTTTGTAGCTTCCAGGTTTTGTAGCTAGACCACAAAATGCTCGCCATATGCATTTTTGTAGCTATAGCTACAAAATGGCGAGCGGTTTGCCATTTTGTAGCTAGCTACAAAACTATCTGAAATGTTATTTCAAGCGAGCAGAAACACGTGGGAATAGTACAGCGCGTATACACATAAAAATCTTTATGTAAACAAAAACGAATAGTAACTGAAAACAAATTTATTGCTTTGCTGAGGAAGACACTGGTAGAAATCATTCGCGGGCAGAAAATAGCATTGCAGAAACCCATCGAATTACGGGATCAAGCAAGCAAGATGGAAACAGAAACAAATACTAAAATATCACCGCAAATATGCACATACTATTGTGAATAATTAATACAAACCGAACTACAACACGATTTGTCACAGCACAAATGCTTCTATTATAAACAAAATTTCAGTCATGTATACATGGCTGTAAGCTAAAACTCTAATTTCAGCAGAATTTTTGTCAGTAGCGATGTCGCCATAACAGATGTGTAAAATACCTGCACGCAAAAAAGTTGGAACAGCAGTTTGGAACTGCAGGTAAAAACAAACAAGGAACAAAACAGGCTAAGAAAGACAGCACGCAATCGAAATCCCTGCAACATCACACAAGATGAAAGTCAGTCAGAGCGGTGGGATTCGAACCCACACTGCACAGTTTGTGCAGCTATCGCCCTCGTGTCTGCTACTCAAGTTCTGATACCGGCAGCACCATTGCTGGCGGAATCAGAAATGGCAGAGCCATAAAGAAAACCTGCAGAAAGTACGAAGCGCTGCTCGAGGCAGGGGTTAAAAATTCCTTCGGAACCGTCGGGCTGTATTACAGCGCGACGGCATCCAGACACTTCTCGACCTGCAGGACATCAGAGTGCCGCCAGCAACTGCGAAGTTGCTGGCGGCATTACACACTAACGAAAAATCGGAACGCAACCTGTAAACAACGAAGCGCTTCTCAGCAAGGATGTTAGGAATTGAAACCACCGGCGGGCTGCAAAGATTCCCGCCCGTCTCCAAGCACACCTGCTTTCAATCAAAAGAACAGATTGGGCTGCTGGCGGGATGCAGCTGATGTGAGGTCGGCGCAAGATGCGTGGGCCCTGCGTCAGGTTCCACCCGCACAGTATAGTCGGCCCTGAGAACAAGCAGCAAGAAGTGATACAAATCAAAAAGGTTGCGATGTATGAAAACAAACAACACAGAGCTCAGGGGGCAGGAGAAGGGGGCGCCGCAAAATGAAGTTTTCAAGAATGGATTAGATACCGGAAACCAAGATATCAAATATCCGATAGCGAGAATCAGCTAATTGTAATTACCGATCCAACGGTCAGTCAGTCGGTCGGCCCGTCGATTGGTCGATCTGGCGGTCGATCGGTCGAAATACAGTCGATGTAAGAAGTACGAATGTGAGAAAGTGACGGTCGACGAAGATCTTGAAACGACAGAATCTGCTTTCTGAAAATTCTGAGATCGGTTTCCTTTCTGACATGGACTCGCCCCGTACCGCAGGATGCGTTGGGGAGTACGGTTACAAATATCTGAGGGCGCTGTGTGGCGATGCAGCCTTGTGCAAGGTGGAACGCTTGGTTCTGAGTGAGGATGGTAGAAGATTTCTTCAGAATTTTCCCGATTCTCCTATAAGGGAACGAAGGAAATCCGGTAATTTTCAGAGGATTTTCTTGGCCAGTTCTAAAAGAGCTACAAAAATGCATCGAAGCTACAAAATGTCAGGGGAGTAGCTACAAAATGGAGATGCTATCCCAGGTATCGTGCCCACTTCAGTGTCCAGGGTGCAGAGGGATGTCGAAGATCTCGCTGCTGCTCTTCGTGCGCCCTCCTTTTCCCACAGCCTGCTACCTGGGGAAGAGTCTGGACTCGAAGTGGCGATTGCCTTTTGCTGCTCGGCAGGCGACAGCTCTCTTCAAGCCGCGTAGAGGTCGTGGGAGTTGGCGTTAGAGGGTTCGGGGACTTGCTGGCGACCGTCGTGTGAGAGGAGATGCCACAATGCTATGCGCTGATGGCCCTCCTTGCGATCTTGAGGTTCGCGGGCAATGCGTATCCTCTCTGCCAGCTGGTTGGCGCGGTTCACGCGCTCCTTTGGCGATCGACTCCCAGAGTGTACGCGGCTGCGGACGCGCTCCGACATTTTATCCACCAGGTCCTTGGCAGCCTCTGGGGACTTGCGCAGAGCTCTGCGGACCTTCTGCATGGCGACTTCGAGGGGGAGGGAGTACAGATCTCTCTTCCAGTGCCACGCAGTTAGCCTTTTCCGTGGGTCTGCGAGGTTGGACTGATAGATGGGCAGCGGTAGGACAACACGCGGTCGGGGGCGAAGGTCGCGGGGCTCTCCGCGGTTGTTGCCCATAATGGGGGGTCTGTGCCGGGGAACTCGCCGTCCCCTCCGACCCTCGATCCTCGCTTGTGTATAAGCAGGGCCGTCATCAAGAGGTAGCGACGGCTCATCGAAGGGGGTGCTTCCTGCGAGAGGGTGGCTGGACAAGTCATCCCTCGGCGGCGATGGGGCACCAGCTGAGCGGTAGGTGCGTCGCAAGCGGGTCCCAGAGGTGAAGGCCACACTCTTGGGGTGGGGACGTTGGCCCCAAGGGTCTCTGCGTCCTCGGGCGCGTCGGGGTTCCACTGGTTCTGACCGCTTCTCCAGGGCGGAGAGGGTCTGATCATCAGGGCAAGACCTCACTTCCTCGAAGGGCAGGGTCTGGGGCTGGCCGCCGGCCAGTCATTCATCGCTCTCCACCGGGGGAAGGCCGTCACCCTCCACAAGCTCGATGCCCGCAAGGGCCGCCAGGGTCTGGTAGCTCTGCTCGTCCTCACAGGTAGCAAGAGCCAAGACCTCCTCGGAAAACTCCTCTGGGACGCCATCCACCGAGGAGATGTCCTCCTGCTGCTCAATGGCCCAAACGACGGCGGCTACGAACCCAGGGGAGTTCGCCAGTCGAGCGGGTGCATTGGCCCTCCACTCCTTGAGTTTAGCCTCGTCCGTACAGTTACGGACGATGTGCTCCGCAGAGCCGCAGGCGAAGCACCGGCGAACTTTCGGAGCGTCAGGGCGGGAGAGGCCAGGTGGTGGTGGCAAAGGAGTCACTGCCGCGGCGACGGTGGTGGCAGGCCCGTTCTCCAGCATGGCAAGAGCTGGGCGGCTCGAAGAGGGGGTACGCCTGTAGAAGGGGGTGCGAGGTGGTGGGTTAGCGAAGGAAACAGCACGGGGAGGACGGTCTTGAGAGCGCCTCTGAGCCGCCTCCGTGTCAATGTCACTCTCCACCTCCTCAGCAACTTCCCGAATCTTCAACAAGGCGTTGTGGGTGCCTGGGATGTCGTCAGCGACGGCCTTCCTCTCCCACTCTTCTGGTTTGGAGACATCCAAGTGGATGGCTCTCAGGCGCCGCATCACCTTGGGTGCATATTTCAGCCCCCGGCGGTACGTAGAGAGCATCGACAAATTGGTCATCTCCACGCAATTGGGGACTCTACCGGCCAAGAAGTTGACGGAGGCCATGCGGGTCTCCAGTCGCGAGAAATACTCCGCCGCGGTCTCGTTCACCGCCTGCTTCAGGGCAATGGCCTCGCCGTGTGCGTTCTCCAGGTAGGCCTGCGTCAGAGAGCACACCGCCAGATCGCTGAAGAACACGTCCAGCTCCCCGTAGCGTTGGTGCCAAGCTTGCTCGGACCCAAAGGTCCCCGCCGCGCGCTCCAAGAACTTTCTCTGCTGGTCTTGAAGAGTGTACTCCTTGAAGCTCCAAAGAAGGCTTGACACACTCGCCTGGTACTCTGATACTGATGGCGTACAACTAGGAGTGGTCAGTGCTTCGATCACGATGGCCTCCTGGAATACCTTCCGCACCATGTGGGAGTAGTGCTCCAACTGCGTCAGGAGGCCCTCCTTGTCGGCCGATTTTGTGTCGGACGCGGAGCGGGGGAACCTGGTGACGCTCTTGATGTCTATTGGGCGCACCTTACGGTGGGTTAACCCACCGTAAGAGGTTTTCGGAAACCGCATGCTAGGGCTAGCATATTGTGACAACTTGGCAAACCCATGCTTTTTGACACACCTTAGGTGTTGTATTAATGCGTAGACTTGCAAAAAATACTAGACATATCGTATAGGTGTGCCTTATATACGCCCTAATATCAAGGGGTCAAGCAGAAAAATGCCCCAAATCCTTACGGTGGGTTACCCCATTTTTTCATCTATGGGTAGATTTTAAGAACGCAGTTCGCATCTGGAACATGTATATTAGAATTTTTCTATCATCTATGGCACCTAGGGGACCTCCCTTAGATGGGGTTCAGTTATCATCTGATTATAGATGGAATTCTGAGGCGGTTTACACGCGGGGGTATGGCTTGAAAAATGCACTGAATATACATAAATACGGTGTTTCGTTGTTTTCGCTTGCGGTGGCATGTTTTTTTGCTGCCTTGTCGGCGATCTAGCGGTATATTTTCCATTTCACATGGTGGATATGAGTCTAAAGTCAATGTGTGTCACGTGTATGACCCGATATACTGCTTCATAATGATAATAAATAGCTAAGACCTTAGGGTATGGTTAACCCACCGTAACGCCTCGTTACGGTGGGTTACCCCACCGTATCCCCAATAGACATTGACCAGCTTTAGCACCATCTCTTTGGTCTTGTGCTCCAGGCGGACCTCGTCTGGAGATGCTCGCAGGTTAGTGCCCTGCGGCAGCCGGACGATGCCTGGAACAAAGGGGGTGGCGCTGGGAGAGAGCACGGGGTTCGCAGCGGCGGCAGAGTGAACGGGGTTCGCGGCAGCGGCAGAGTGAACGGGGTTTGCGGCGGCGGAATGGGGAAACGGGCAGGAGGTGGTGGTCCCGGGGCATGCGCGGGCGGAGGCGCAGGCGCGGGATTTGTGGGGACTGCGGTCGGAGTGGGCGGTAATGTAGGGGCTGATGGCGGTGCGGGGAGTGGGAGAGGTGTATGGAAGGGCAGGGGTGTGGATGGTTGTGCGGCCACCACGCTCATGCTCCGGTACCAATCGGAGTTGCTGACCTCCGACCACGCGGCGAGCCTGTCCTGATCGAAGTTCTGCATCTCCGACTCCCGCGCAGTAGCAGGGATCCACTCCCACACTGGCTGCCCCATGCTGGTAGACCGCACATTGGCCGCGGCTGGGTCCCCCATTGCCATATCCATGACCTCGCGGTCGACCATGAGGACCCAGGGCTCCACACGAGGGTTGGTAAGGGGTAGGGGTGCATGGTGTAGCCGGCCCCCCATGCGCGCATATGCAGTCAGCGGCGCTCCCAGCAGGTGCATGATCCTGAACAAGATGGCGTCGCCCTGCACCCCAGCCCGGCGGCGTTCATCCCATGGCAGGGTGACGGTTGCCGCGCCTCGCACCCCCGCTGACTGGTGCACCCACAATGACCCACCGTCGTGGGTGACGAAGAGAGCTCTGACCTCTGGGTACTGAGGGTAGGAGGGCTCTGGTGCGGGATCGTCAGGGGGATCCTGAGGTGGATCACTAGGGGGGCCTGGTGGCGAGTCGCTTGAACTGGAGTCTCTGGGCTCTGAGTCGGGATTGCCACCTCCGTGCACCACCGTCTCCATCGACTGTCGCCGGCGGGCCACCATCATGTTATGGGGATTTGGCCGGCCCGGAGTGGGAGGTTCGGCGGGAGCGGTCTCAGCGGCGGTCTGAGGCACTGGAGGGGTTACGCTGGCGGCGGCGTCTGCCTCGTGTAGATGGTCCGCCGTCAGGCCCTGTGCGCTGCCCTGAGGGTCGCCTGGTGGGGAGGCTCCTGCCGATGCTGTCGCACCAGGCAGCGCGAGTCCTCTCGAGAGCACCGCGGAGATGTCCAGGGCCTGTACTGCCGCCAGGACTTCTCTGCGAATGTGTTCACTTCGGCTGCTCGCGTCCGAGTCGGAGCCGGACCTGTGGGCGGCCCTCCGCCTGCGCGCAGCCCGTGCCTGCGTGCTTCGGCTGCCTCTGGTCCCCGTGCTGGTGCGGCTGATGTCCGTACCGGAGTCGGGGTCAGAGTGATCAGGTGCGTGGCTTGGGCCTGGAAGATGCTTGCCATGTGTCGCAGGGCCCGAAGATGCCCTTCGGGAACGCCGACGCCGGCGAGTCTCTGAGGTTGTCGCCACCGCGGGAAGGTGACGCACCAAGAGCTGGGTACCGCCCAAGACGTTCTGCTGAACCCCGCTGTCAAGGGGTACCTGCAGAGGGTCCGGCAGGGCCGCGGCGCCGATGCTGATGAAGTGCTGCAGTGATGAGAGATCCGCGCATGAGTCATGAAACGCGGAGGTGGCTGGCGCCAGCTGATGGGGCTGCTGTGGTCGATGCTGCGGCTGTTGTGGCGGCTGCGGCTGCTGTTGCTGCTGCTGCTGCTGCTGCTGTTGCTGCTGTAACTGCTGCTGTTGTAACTGCTGCTGCTGTAACTGCTGCTGCATCGGTTCCAGTGGCTGCTGCTGAAGCCACTGCTGTTGCTGTTGCTGGTACGCGAGCCACTGCTGCTGCTGCTGTAGCTGTTGCTGGAACGGTGTGGGATATGCGCCCACGGGGTGATGGGTTCCCAGTGTGAACGGCACTGGTGATACTCCCCCAGCGAGGGGCGCTGATTGGGGTAATACCCAATTGACGCCGTTCCATACAGCCTGTGCGGGGTTGCCATCCGGCATAGTATAAGGGCGGGGCACCGCTGTGTAGGGCATGGTGGTGCCCGGATGTGGAATGGGGTGAGCAGAAGCGTAAGCGGCGGGCGATGGGAAGGTGAGGGGCGAGAACAATGGGGGGCGTGACGGCTCTGCACTGACCCCCATGCTGGGAAAGGACTCTGATATACTGTATGTTGCGACATACTGGCTACTGAGCTGATCAGATCGCACACTGGGTGTGGCAAAAGCCACAGGTGAGCAGAAGGTAGGAAGTGCTCGCCTTTTGTTTATTCAGTGTCGCTTTCGTGAAGGGGGGAAGGAGGAGGAGAAGGTGTAGGGCTGACTTCTGGAGACGGTGGAGCGTCGGCCAAGGTTTCACCAGGAAGCACCGGTATTGCTGGGTGGTAAGGGTCCGGGTAGTTGAAGACAAAAACCGTGAACCCCTGGTAGTACCACTCACGGTAGTGGCGCGCTGGTGGGATAGCCAGGGTGTATGCTGTCCAGGCGCTCAGTTGTCTTCCACCTCGTCGTCTGAAGAGGAGGGTGAAGGTGGGAGGGGTCCCTCTGGGGAGTTATCGAAGGCTCCTGCTGGTGGGAAGGTGGGGTCTGGTTGAAATAACCACTTGAGGGGTCCCTGTTTCCACCACTCTCTTCTGTGCTTTTGTGGGGAAACTGCCATACACTGGCGTACTCAAAATTTCGCCAGGGCTCCGCGACACAGATTTCAAGTGCCTAAGTATGCAGGCAGAGGTCAAGAAACTGCAACCAGAAAGCTCAGCAAGGTCCCAGAAGGTAACCGGACTTCGTACGCTCCAGAAATATTCCAGCCAGAGAGTAAACCAGAGGTGTCCAGAAACTGTCCAGGAACTGTCCAGAAACCACTAAAAGCGCTGTTTTGAGTGGCTTTCCCAACTGCTGGTGGCCGTGAGGGCGGTATTGAGGGGTTCTAGGCTGTCCTATGGGGTCTGGGGAAGGAGTTTTTGGTGGTGGGGGCTACTGTGGAAGGTTTTGGGGTAGGCTGAAAACGGGCTAAAACGGCTATTTTGGGCTGTTTTTGGCTGTTTTTCGCCTTTTTAAGGCTCTAGAAAGTGAGTTATGAGGTTTTCCTGGCTACTATAAACCGGGGAAACCCTTTAGGGTGCTCCCTGACGGTTGTTTGTAGCCTGGGGCAGACTTGGAGTTTAAGATCGGAAAACGAATCTTGACTTTTCTGAGCCTGGTTGGGCCCCCACTGTTAAGGGAACGTTATACTGATGTTTTGTGACTTTTGGGAGCAGTATATGGATTCCTTCTTTGAAAAAAAATGGCTTTTCTGACGTAAAAGTTGCGCAAAGTTTCCCAAAAGTATGAGTCTCCCCCCGCAGTATAACGGAAGTTACGGTAACGCCGTGGTTGAACGCGCGGAGGTGTTCAAGTAACGCTCATTGATACCAATTGTGCCTGGGGCACGACGACAGATGCTCGGAAATATGTTTTTGATTGAACGTGCAAAGGTACACAATTCGGATTTTATAATATACTGGATCAGGGCCAGATTGAGGTACAAACGATAATTCGGTTCCGAGTTCTGAAGGCTAAACACTTCTCAAGTGCTCTACTTATTCACTCGTCACTCAAGTTGCAGGGTCAACCACTCGAGAGCCGATGTCACACTTCGGCTCAACGTTCAGTTCCCGATCCGATCTCATTTCTAATTCCGATTCGTCATTCTCGATTCAGATGTTATGCCGACAGGCTGACACGATGACTGCCCCACAGTACTGTCATACTACTGTACCGTCATACTGTCATACTGTCATAGCGTCATACTGTCATACTGTCATAACCTTAATATCTGATATTCGATTTCATTGTCTTTTCAACCCCGATGCGAATCTGACCATTCTTCGAGGGTCTGACTGAGTTCCACGATGACACCCCCACAGTACTGTCATACTACTATAGTGTCATACTGTCATACTGTCATAGTGTCATAGTGTCATACTGTCATACCCCGGACATCTGGTATTCATTCTCATCGTGATTTCAAGCCCAATTTCACTGTCATCGTGCCAATCCCAGATTACCCCCGATGACACACATACGGACGCATAGGCATATCGGCTCACGCTGTGCCTCCGGGCACACATTGTATTACGTATGTGTGCGATGGGAATAAGCGCGTGCAAACACACACGCACAAAGCACCCAGCACAAAGCATTTTTCACATCAACTCGATCACGAATTGTTAATCTGAATAAGTATCCCATCAAGGCATTTTTTACTCTACCCAACACAAATATATATTGTATCTCGGTAGGCTCCTTTTACCATCATTGCCACATGACTATATCAAATAATGTTGCCTCAGCGTGCTGCCTCGCACGCGCGCACACACACAAACCACACACACCCACCGGACGGTGAGCATCATATCAAGCCCGTTGATACTTGATCGGCTGATGAACGAGGACGACGTCCACATGACTTCCATCAGATGTTGGTCCGGGTTCAATCCCCGGCGTCCTGCCAAAGTGAAGTGTGCTTTCACGGTTTTCAGGCCGGATATTGTTTAATTACACTCTGGCTTACTATTGTGTGCATATTGCATAATTACTTCTTAAATATAGAATATACATGCGCACACGCCTTTGTATATTGTGTGTGTCTGTGTGTGGCGCGCGCGCATGTATGTGTGTATGGCACGTGTATGCATTGGTACAGTGTGAGATAGATTGTGAATCACATATCCTGGTGTGTGTGTATATATATATTTATACACCCTGCCATATATATATATATATATATATAGTAGGGATCTCACTCTACATCCCGCTTGTAATACAAATCATCAAATTATAATGCCCTGCATGAGTTTTACAACACACATCACGCTTACACATATACATCGACAATGCACACGGGTGATCTGCCATAGAAAACATGGGACGGAGATCAGTTATGAAACCATCACTATGAGCGTCTCTGGAAATCAAATAATATGATATGTACAGCCTCATGTATACATTCGTGATAATCATGTATATAAAATCATCTGGCGCGGGGCGCTCTGGCGCGGGGCGCTCTGGCGCGGGGCACTCTGGCGCGGGGCGCTCTGGCGCGCCTTCAAAATTTGCATTTCTTAGGGGGTACACAAAACCCCCTAGACGTTCAAAAGCTGCTAAAGTCTCCCCCAGACCGGAAAAATGTGCGTTAGGGGGGCGTAGCCCCCGGGCGTTGGCGCATGCTGCCGGGGGCGTAGCCTGTGCGTTGGCGTGCCGCCGTGGGGGCGTCGCCCCCAGTGTTGGCGCATGCTGCCGGGGGCGTAGCCCCCTGTGTTGGGCATGCCGCGCAGGGGTAATCCCATGTTCTATCTTGCCCCCTGTGAGCAATGTTCGCCCGCCCCTAATATGTATCATATATTAGTCGAGCCAAACAGCGGAAACAGTCGGAAGCTGACGAAACGAAGGCTAAGATGAGATAATAAAATTATCGGTCGGAACTGAATGAGTGACACCACAGGGCGAGGGGTGACACAGGAAGAGACAGTCACCCCCAACTTATGGGGGGGGGCAAAGTTCGGTCTCCCCAAGAGATCTCCCGAAGAGATAAGTTAACATAGAATTATGAGCATGCCCACAGGCGAAACCATTGTCCAACAGTTGAGCGCGTGCATTGATCATCCAACATTTAGATTAATCGACGCACGCGCACAGATGTGCATGTGCGTATGTGGCACGATTCATCGGGGATTGCAGTGAAGCAATTGTTTTGGGTGCGTCGATCTTCCGCCACCGGATCAGATCGACGCATGCGCAAACCGTACGAACTTCATAAGTCCTCAACCGACACCAATACCCGATTCATTTGTGCGCGTGCGTCGATGATCTATTATTCTGATTAATCGACGCACGCGCACAGATGTGCATGTGCGTATGTGGCACGATTCATCGGGGATTCCAGTGCAAGAATTTGTGCGCGTGCGTCGATCTTTCATTATCCGATCTGATCGGCGCATGCGCAAAGCGCACGAACTTCATAAGTCCTCAACCGACACCAATACCCGAATCATTTGTGCGCGTGCGTCGATGATCTATTAGTCTGATTAATCGACGCACACGCACAGATGTGCATGTGCGTATGTGGCACGATTCATCGGGGATTCCAGTGCAAGAATTTGTGCGCGTGCGTCGATCTTTCATCATCCGATCTGATCGACGCATGCGCAAACCGTACGAACTTCATAAGTCCTCAACCGACACCAATACCCGAATCATTTGTGCGCGTGCGTCGATGATCTATTAGTCTGATTAATCGACGCACGCACACAGATGTGCATGTGCGTATGTGGCACGATTCATCGGGGATTCCAGTGCAAGAATTTGTGCGCGTGCGTCGATCTTTCATCATCCGATCTGATCGACGCATGCGCACACTTTATGAAAGTCAGATATCAGACATAAACACCGATTGTTTTTGGAAGTGCGTCGATCTTATGGGGGTGTTGTGTGTAAACTCCACATCGACATGTCAAGGCGCGGAGGACAGGTTCGAAGACCGCGGAGGACAGGAACAACGCTGACGTCAGTTCCACGTCATTATGGAGGACGCACTCGGACAGTCGATCGGTTTTGCGCTGTGAAGGCATTGGAATTATGCTGCGTTTTCTCCTGAAAAACAAATTCAAAATAAAAAGGCATTTTCTATCTGTCGATCAATCGAGTGCAATCGTTGCAGCAGCCGAATAAAAGGTTTCGGCGGCAGGAAGCGAAAGGAGCAATAGCCGCAATAGTAATCACGTATCACATAATGATATCACAACCCCTTATGAACGAGCGACACATTTTACGTGCAAAAAGGGGGAAACACATACCGTGGCGGAGCCACTGACACTGCACGTCGCGGAGATCAAGATGTCGTGGGTTTTGCGCAGCGATTAATGCCTCTCTCGTGAGAATTTTTTGGAATACTGCTTTTCACACCTCTATTATGGTATGGTATATTGATTGGGAGCGAGCGACTTTTCAAGACAGAGAATATCACGGATATCATCCGCGATGAGATAGGGTTTCTTCTTACTCTCGTCGCGCGGACATCTTAGGAACGTGGCATATTAGTCGGTCAACTTCGATTTCGTAGGGATTCCGGGTTTGTGTTAATGGCGGTTTCTTGGAGTTCTTGTCGCGTGATGGCAAACGAAGAGGGTGTCGCGATTATGAACGAGGGGCGGCAATGTAAGGGCTGGCGGGGCGTTGGGGTATTGCTGGGTGCTGAAATGGCGGTGTATCTCTGCTGTGGTTGAGAGTGGGGTGTTGTGAGGGATTTTGGGTTTGATTTGAGATGTGGGTGTGGCATTGGAGGGCAAGTTTTTTAAATATATTCCCCCCCCCAGCTGGTGGCGTATGGATAGGGAGGGAGACATCAGCTGGCAAGACACGAAGTGGGTGTGGCGTGGTGATATGAACGTGATTGTTGATGCTGACGTGTGATTGCGGCTGCGGGTGCAGGCGCGTTGATCTCGTCGTTGATGTCAGTGGCTGAGCGGCTGCGGCTGCGGGCGCGTTGATCTCGTTGTTGATGTCAGCGGCTGAGCGGCTGCGGCTGCGGGCGCGTTGATCTCGTCGTTGATGTC
>LGRX02011791.1:0-15546 GCA_001247695.2 Cymbomonas tetramitiformis | reverse complement strand
TCCTCACTCTGCCCACTATTGTGGTGCAGTTGAGGACTATGAGACTGACTGTCTGGCTGTTCGTTTCCAGCGGTTCTATGACGCTGGGGATGAGCATGCCTTCGAGTCGCTCTGCACGATGGAGGGTCGCCCAGAGGTGTGCGAGCTGTCGGCATATTCTTTTGTGACGGCTGAGCCCACATCTCTGCGGCACTTTCAGGATGCGGCGGCTTCCGCTCAGGATGCGGCAGCTGACGAGGACGGCATGGCTCAGTTTGGTCTGGCCACATTCCACTCGGGTGCACGGGGCTCGGTCCCGCCACCGCCTGCGGTTCGGCATCCCTCTGCACTCGTGGCTGGTGGTGTGCCTGCGGCTCATGACCCGCCAGTGGTTATCCCTGGCTCTCTCGGCTTGCCTGGCTCTGTCCCGTCACTCCAGCTTGGCGACTCTGCACCGGCTCCGCTGTTTGCTGGCATGAGGATTGAGACTTCTGACATTGGCTCTGAAGTCTCTGACAATGACCAAGGCTCTGCCAGTGACCAAGGCTCTGACGATGGCTCTGACGGCGGGCAGCAAGTGGCTTTTGGCTCCTTCGGCACTCTTGAGCATGACTCTGACAGGGGAGCATCGCCAGCAACAGCTCCGGTGTACCGTCCGCGGACTCCGCCGAGCTTTCTCCGATGTGCATTAATGACTTCTGTACTCTGTTGTTCCTTACTGGCCAGCTCTACGGCATCTCTGGTTACCGTGGGCGGTGGTGACAGGGGCCTGGTTGAGCCCGGAGCCACCGTCCGTCGGTTTGCTGGAGATTTCTCTGCTTCGATTCCACCACTTGGTGCTGCAGGCATCCGTGATTGGCCGCCAGATGATGGAGTTCTTCTGTATTCTTCTTCAATGCTCAAACCGCCGTGGGATTCTGCTTGTCTCAGTTCTTCGGTTGCTTCGGAATCTTTGCCGTCTTCAGTTGCTTTACTTTCTGCTGTGGATCCACCTTGCCCACTTGGGCCTGGTGGTGCTCAATTTGAAACGGACAACTTACAATTCACTTCGGGATTCTTCTGTGCTTACATCCCGACCGCTGAACTCAGCCCTGCTGACCAGCCTCAAAGTGGCTGAGTTTACTTCAATTGTCCTGGCAGCTTGATTAGCTTTAGCCCAGTAGTGGGATGACCGGGTCAACACCCCGGCACCCAGCTAGAAGTGATCGGTTTCCACCGAAGTGAATGTTAGGTGTTTGTTTATTATCTCGTGGCTGTATTATGCTGTACCTGCTTTGCTAGGTAGTCACACCCACGGGTGGTGTGCTGGACTTCGGGTTTAGGCTTAGTTATTATGGGCGCTCTGACTAGCCCCTAGCCTGACCCTGCTTCCGTATCGTGTCCGTGGCATCCTAGCACTGTACTGTACAGTAGTATTGTACAGTAGTACATTCTTGTTTCACTGTCTGGGTTTCCGAGAGCATAAAGCCTCGGCCAGACACTGTTTATGGGATTATCAGTTTGATTCTCAGCGAGCTTAGCCGGACAGCGGATCTGTCTTTCTCGCATTTGGTTCACACGCTTCGAGCCCCGCGGCACATCCGGGATGGCGCGTGTAAGTTACTAAATACGCAAACCAACGCAGCAAGTACGTCCATATGGGCTGTTGAACAAACGTTACTTGGGGCGTTGCGAGAAACCGATGGGAACAGCTGCATTCGTACATCTCTAGAGATGATGTAAAGAAGTAGCATGCCAAATCTTTGCGAGAAATTGGATTCACGCAAATCCCCAAATAACGTTTGGGAGGACCTAAGCCCTCGACTACCTCAAACCTTCAGAATGCCCTTCCGGCAGGCATTGGTGTCCCTTTATTGCACCTGCACGTTCCGGGGCGGCTGCATATAAGCAATCCCTATATTAACGCTACAAGTATTTAATCTTGGATTTTATATCCGTCGCGTTTTTAAATATGGTTTTAATACGCCGTAGAGCGTGTCAAATCGGGTTCCACTCTGGCTTTCCCGACTGGAAATAAACGTACACGTTTGATCGTGCCACCCCCTCCCAATATCTTTAATTGCATGTTTAATCGGAGGGGGGTTAGACGTTTACACCTACCTAAGATCATCCCATCATTAATTTATATTTGATTGTTATCGCCCGCTCTGCCATTCGCGGATTGTTTGTTTAAGTAAGATAAGTAAGTTACGATGGTTCTAGGACATAAAGAGCAGAGGTTATACCACCACTCGAGTGGTCCACTCATCATGTTAGGGCCTACACCACTTTCGGTGGTGGCATCCTTTCCACCGGTCGATTAGATCCGTCTCACCAAACCTCACCTTGGCCACCCTAGGACATCGACAATCTCGCCGAGCTCACCTGGCCACCTCCTATACCATGAGACCATATTTCGTGCTCGTCGTGACGCAAACAACGAGTGGAAATAATGTAGGTATCAAGAAGGCCACCATGAAAGTGACGGCCGCCATCACCTATTGAGCGGTACCAATCGGCCTCGACGGTTCGTTCTCTAGCGTGTCAATTATAGAGCTCCTTGCTGCGTGCACGGCACAAAGCTGTTGAAATCGCCTTCGTGCTGTAGGTATGGAACTGACTTATCATTTTTCATTCGCCCTTTGTACATTTTGAAAGTGACATCATACAAAGAGTCAGTTTTGCAAAGAAGTCAATAAGATCGAGTCTGCTTGTCCAACCTTGGGAAAACAAGTTAACTCATTCTTCGGATAGGCATGCTGGGTTTTGAAAGCCCGAATTTAAAACTGCGGCCTAATTCAAAGGTGAAGTGCAAGCACTTCCACCGAAAAAGAGTATGAGATTGCCACAGATGTGGACACAAAGGGCGTAGTGGAATTGGATACTTTGTGAGCACGTTTTTGTATGGCTGCTCGCTCAAGGAAGATTTTCGCGTGGAAATTCAGTATTCCATCGAGATGTCATATCGTTTGCTAAAGGCTGGTCGAGGTGTCTCGTACTGCGTTTTCGTTGAAGGTCCTCGCCTTCACGGGCCATGACGTCACCCGTCAACGACACCAGTTGAAGAACATAAACAAAATGCTGAACAATTCCCAAGCAGTCGACAATGTATCATCGTCCCATCGCTACGCGGTATTCCTATCAGAGAGGACGTTACGAGCTGAGGCCGTCAGGTGAATCCGAGCATAAGCTCGATAACGCAACGACTTTCAACCACTCTCTTGGAGCAACCTTTGCCGTACCCGCCATACCGTCAGCCACACACGCGAACCAAAGATTCGCTTGACTCTCACAGGCCAAGCACGATTCGCAGGCACCGGGCCTTGCGAGGTTGAAGGCGAATTCACTCGAAGTCGTCGCCTTCGCTTTCCTCTTCTATTTCCTCTGCACAGAGTGGAAGGAAGAACGTGAGTAAGACAGGCGAGCAGTGCTCCTGCGGGAGAAATGCGAGGAGCGCAAAAGCGTGCGGGAGATGTTATCCCCGCAACCGCGGAAATAAACCAGCCGCCTGCAACCTGTCGTCCCGGGGTTGTGCACGGACTATCGTTCCAAAATAGGGCAAGGGTTTGGCACGGTGTGGCTAGAAACTAGCTACAGTGGTCGAAGGTGTTGGGAAGACCAGGCGAGAAAATATGCAACACACCGTCATCGACTTCGTCTTGTTCGGGTTCCTGCTGATGAGCTTGACTGCTGTGCTTGCCCGGGTGCATGAGGTGCGCTTGCGCCTGGCGGATTGCCGCCCACTGAAACACGCCACAGACGTGAAGCCGCTCAAGCAAAGTTTGGACCGGTTCGCAACGTTCAAGCGGTTGGCAAGTCACACCACGGCAAGAGCTTCAGGAACACGTGCAGGTCACACAGTCGCTGCTCTAGAAAACTAAAAACGTCCCGAGGAAGAGACTCTTTGCAAGAGCCTCCGGAAACGGTCGAGAGGGGAGGAGGGAGACAGGGCGGGAGGAAGAATGAGAGGGTGGGATAGTGAGTGAGAGAGCAGACAAGGAAGGAAGGAGGAGCGGCGTGCGTAGGGAGGCAGGCAGGCGGAATGCTGAAGTGTCGTTTACAGTCGGACAGAGAATCCTACACTGGCGGTTTGCGGATTGCGAAGTCATGATGTGCTGGTGTCTCTATTTTTCAATCTCACTGGCTTGAAGCACGGGTTGACGCGAAACCCCTCAAGATTGAGAGGTTCGACGCCGTGCGCACACCTGGGCTTCCAGTTTTGCTTCCTCTTGAGAGAGTAAGGCGTCTTCATCATTTTCACTAGCCAGTTGTTCTGTTATCCTGGGGATCAAGGTGGGAAACTGAGCGTGTATGGTAAACATCTCTGAGGAACTTGTGAGAAAAAACTCCCGGTGTGTTCGAGGCAGGATTCGTTCGGTTCGCAGATTGGGGGTGGAAACAGCTCAGGCAGAGATTGGTAACCAAACGGAAACCAGGTTATAGGGCAGTTCTTCCCTCCTTTTCCATTAGTTTCGACACCGCGATCTTACTGGATACTGGATGTAACTGTGCCACGGCTTTCCTGCGTTCCACTACCTCTTGCTCATCATCTGTCGTGTGGTCTGTCTTCTGTCGTGTGGTCTGTCAGCTGCTGATGTTGCTCCCTCTCGTCTGCTCGCTCGGCTGTCGTGTGTGTCACAGTGTCACAGTAGATAGAGACTACTGAACTGTAGACTCTACTGTAGAGCTTGCTCTTCTCGAAACCGAAAAAAGAAAAAGAAAAAAAGAAAAAACCACGCCATTCATTTCCCCGGCCCTACGCTAGAGCCCTACTCGTCAGGGCCGGGGGGGAAAAAAGAAACCGAAAAAGGTTTACGGTGACACACCGTTCAATAGGGGTGCCTAACTAAAGTTGAGCCGTCCAATACTTTTAGATCGGGAACATCGGAAGGTCCGAAGAGATTCCTGGGGAGCGACAAAGGAATGCATGATGCATCGTATTTTGATCTCTGGAATCATACATGGACTGTCGGATTCGGAAAATTGCCACTGTTAAAAATAAACGGACCAGTTTAAGTTGTGCAGCTCTGTGACCGTTCAACAGTCGCATCGCATCGCACCGGACAAGGATGCAAGTTGGAGTTTCCAGCGCACTGCCGATGGGGCGTCTATTCCCCCCCCACCCGCCAAACGCGAATATAATTATATACGCTGGTGGGGCGGCAGATCTTCGAGGAGGCCGCCAACCGCGGACGTGGTGGAAATCGTGTGACCATCCCATCCGCCAGCGGGCGAAAAATCTGCCAGCGGAAAGCAGCTCGTAAAGCTCCGGTATATCTATAGTACAAAAGAATAATATGTTAGTCAAAAGAAATCGCAGATATCAATAATTGACTTCGTGGCGCAATGGTAGCGCGTCCGACTCCAGATCGGAAGGTTGAGGGTTCGATTCCCTTCGGGGTCAATATCATATGAATGTATCGGTACTTGTGATGAGAAGGAATGTTGAGAATGTCATTACGTTTATAGGTTCTATGCTGATAAATTTTGCACTAGCCCTCAATTTTTTTCCTCAAGGTTTGTTGTAACGAGGAAATTAAATTGAAAATTATTCAGGCACGAGGCAGCAACGCGCTACCCAACGCAAGCGAAGGCGACACTCGACTGCACATTTGGCTTGAGGACGCTGTGGACTCTTCGTCTTGGACTGTTCAACCGGTCCTCTTTTATAGTGGTACACGCGACGGCATCTGTCTAAAAAAAATACCGATTCAGTGAAACGACGGTAGAATGACGGTGAAGCTTGCGTATCTCCTCCTTTTGCCTTTAGGCATGGCGATAGGATCGCTCCTCACTGGATTGGTCTTTGGTAAGAACCCGCGTTTAGAAGTTGTTGACGTCTCACGAAGAATCGTAAACCAGTCTTTCCGGATGATCTAGAAGAAGCACGCGCACTACCGCACGCTTGTTAATTTGCCAAGCGGTTTAGGAGATCACGTCTTTTGCTTTACTGTGTTGTCCGCTTATACCCGCAAGTTTTCGTCACTCTTCCCAAAGTTCTGATGAGTGCGTGCTGCTACGACACGGCATCTGTTTAGACTTCCGAGCGCCGTGCTAGAACTACCCCACCTTGGGAATTCAGCAAGTTCTGACGTATTATGCGCGCGTATCTTAGCGTAAAGGTTTGGCAAGCAGCTTCACGTCTGCTGCTCCGCATCGTGCCGAGGGTGCTGCGTTGCTTACGCTCTCTGAAAATTCTACCGTGCCTGTTGGTTGTTTCTGCAGAGAATCGAAGATCTAACTGCACAGAAATTCACACCGCCCAGCACTCTATCGTGGCGCACAAGCAAGGGCACCACTTCCGCAAACCCCATCACTTCCATACGCCCAAAGTGACAGAGCCAGACGAGCCAGCGCGGATTCCAAAAGGATTCATGGTGAACGACGAGTCCAGAAAACTGTTCAAAACGATCAGACGCGGCTCGCCTCTGCTGGTGCGCCCATTTCCCACCATTTCCATGACCTTCGGCGTGAATGATGAAGCACTTTGTGTCGTTCGCACACGTGGTCACAAAGCCTACTTCAGCCGCTTTCACTGTGTTTCTTCGACAGGCTCTTGAGTTTTTCGAGTGGTGCGTGCAAGTCAGCTCTTTGCTTGTATAAATGCATGTCTTCAGCCTCGGGGCATCTACGATGATGCAGTCACTATAAGCGTGCTTCTTCTATCGGTTCTTGACTCATGCTACTTGTTTTTTCCCCGCCAAACAAATAAGTGTCTTCGCCCCTAAGCCAACCCTTGCTGGCGATGTCTGCTGACGTATGGCCCTTCTCGCACTGGACTGAATGCCCTCGTTCTCCTGCGTCCTGCAAGAACAGGTGACTTTCGGCTCCGTCGCCATGAGTGACTTCGTCTTCAATTGGGTGGTGCGATCTGAGACGCAGCCCGATGAGCCAAAGACACCCCGCGACTCTCGCCGAGCTCCCGCTAGGAACGGAGGAACATTCGTGATCCCAGGCTTCATGTCAGGCCTGCTAGCACGTGTGTCGGCTGACAAGGCCGCCTCGGTTGCCGGCTCGCAGCTTGTCGAGCTCACAACTTACTTCCCGGCTTTGGAGGGCGCTGGGCGTCCTCGGATCGGAACGTAGCCACCCAGTTGACAAACCCTAACGCTGTCCGTCCAGAAGCGAGCAGAGACGTGCGTGCGTGCGTGCGTGTGTGTGTATGCTTATCCTTGCGAATCCTTTGGCACCCCGAAGCCACAGGAGACTGCACTATGTACCCACGCCGGGGATCAAAGGATTCAGCACACACTTCGGGACACTCATCCGGATTCTCCGGAGCTCACTGGTGTAGAATGGGACCCCCGTGCGTGTATGTGTGTGTGTGACCGCAACCCCTATCGTCGCGCAAGTATATCTCCTACGCTCCTCACACTGTGCAGGGCGGTTTTGTCGGCTCACCGTCGTGTTAAAGCCGATCTCCGTCCCTCTTCCCTGCGGCCGCATCCACACGCGTGCTGCTTCTCCGCAACGCGTGAGCTGTCACGGCCGAGTCACTCGCACGTCGGTGCCCTGTTCTGCGACGAGCCGGTTGCTCTGTGGATCCATGACCACGAGGTCGAGAGTTTGTACAGCGCTCGAAGCCCTCGTGATGATTGCCTGCACAATCTACGGCCTTTCCTAGCTGGCCTCGGGGGCCAAGAGTCTGGTTGCTGCCGACCTGCTTTGAGGAGGGCCTCGGGGGCCAAGAGTCTGGTTGCTGCCGACCTGCTTTGAGGAGGGCCTCGGGGGCCAAGAGTCTGGTTGCTGCCGACCTGCTTTGAGGAGGGCGTGACGCGATGCGGACCCCACTGGAGACACGTCAGCGTGTTTTGTGCCGAGTGGGCGGCTGTCGTGTACCCAGTTCTGCGGAGGTACTTTCGTGTTGAGAGAACTTGGCAAACCGTTGCGAGAAGCAAGCGCAGCGGAACGCACCGTCGGTGCACTTTAGAACCTTTATTACGCGACGCGACGACGGGCATGTAGCTGTATTCACGCAGATGCCCAAACAGTGCACGCTCTCCCTGCCTGGATCAACCCTTGGCGCTTCGCTTTAGTGCGCTCCATGCTAGAGGCACCTCCCGGAGGGCTCGGGCTGGCTGGTGCGCTGTTGCAGGAACACGTGAAACGGCTCGACACGCCCCTCGCGAATTACGTGGTGCGCCGGGCTTGCGCTCCGCCCGCGGCTCCCTCCTAGGCAGCAGCTTCCAGCCTGCCTGAGCGCAGAAGGCGCGTCGCCAGGCTCCCGAGTTTTACAGGTGGCGCGTGGCAGGCCCGGCGGAACAAGCTCAGAGACGGCTTGTGCCTTGCTAGGGACGCCGTCCTGCGAGGGAGATGATTGACCCAGTCGCCGCCCTGCAAGCGAGATGGTGGACGCAGCTACCTCACAGGCTGTTTGCACGGGAGGTTCATACCATGAGACGCCATGTGGCACGGGGGTCATGCCATGAGTTGGGCGGATGTTCCGTCACGCCACTCGTCCTTGTGTGCATCGCTGGGCGGCCAGCTGGCGACAGCGGCCTGCGGCGAGGGGTGGCATGCTCAGTGAGCCGCCAGCTGGCGACAGTGGCGAACCCCAGGGGAGCTTAGCAATGGTTCTTGCATGATGACCGAGCCTTTTCCGGGGTGCCAGGTGGCGTCACTGGATCGACCACTGCTCGACCTCTGCCACACGAAGGTGACAAGGCGCACAACAGCCGGCCATGTCCCTCCATCCCTTGCCACTCTTCCAGCCCCCTGCGCCGATCCCTCCTCGCCCCCAGTAGCATCCTGCACCCTCCCTGCCCTCCAACCTGCCCTTGAATCCACAGCAGGAGGCGGGCGTCTGCAGGCCCACCTCCATTCAGCGTCCATCATTGGCCCCCATATCGCTGCTGCACCAGTCTGCCCGGGAGCGCTCTGCCGCCGATAGCATCACCATACAGCAGCTTCACTTCGAGCGCTGAGCAGTTGTCCGAGACTGGCTTTGCTGTGGGAGAGGCCTGAGCACTGCCATCGGCGGGATTGCCGCTGCAGGGCATTCCTGCCATCGCGATGTCCACCGATGGCGGAATGATGAACTACACGGAATACTTCAGGTGCGCGCGATTACACGGAGGACTGCTTCGGCACAACATTCCAGTGATGACGCGGCCTATGTGTATCCACCTGCGACATGGCAGGGCGGTGCACCTCGTGATGGCGTGTGCTTCGGCTGCAGTCTCTGCTCATCCCTGGCGCCTTGTTGCGCTGGCCTGGCGCCTTGTCGCGCTGACCTGGCGCCTTGTTGCGCTGACCGCGCCGCTGTGGGAACTCCGAATATGGCAAACCACTCGGGCTTGTCGAATATGGCAAACCACTCGGGCTTAGCGAATATGGCAAACCACTCGGGCTTAGCGAATATGGCAAACCACCGGGCTTGGCGAATATGGCAAACCACTCGGGCTTGGCGAATATGGCAAACCACTCGGGCTTGGCGGAATATGGCAAACCCACTCGGGCTTGGCGAATATGGCAAACCACTCGGGCTTGGCGAATATGGCAAACCACTCGGGCTTGGCGAATATGGCAAACCACTCGGGCTTGGCGAATATGGCAAACCACCCGGGCTTGGCGAATATGGCAAACCACTCGGGCTTGGCGCCCGAGCACGCGAGGGCGGTGAGACAGGCGGGGGGGCGGACGGCACTATAGAGCCAATGAGAAGAAGTTTCTGGAGATGGGCAACATCAAGACGGACATCATCCGCGGGCTTCTTGTGGAGGGCTACCACATCATCATCTGCGTCCGCCCTCGCCCTCTGCTCCTTTCTCCCACTTCTTGGCCCGTCTGACCTTTGCACCAGTGCTTCCCTCGTGCGATTGTGCCAGTGCGCCCGCGCCCCTGCCCCCGCCTCGTGGCATGACACTAGTGACCTCCCTTCAGTGGTACACCGGTGCTCCTCCCTCCCCCTTGCAACATTACATTCGAGCTTCTGAACGCTTGGCAGAACACCACTGCTCCTGCCCCCTGACGTAAAGCATCGCTTCAGAGCTTCTGGACCCTTTTCAGCGCTCCCTCAGCGTCCCGGGGATGCGCCTCTTCCTCTCCATCAGCGGCGCGGGGATGCGCCTCTTCCTCTCCATCAGCGACGCGGGGATGCGCCTCTTCCTCTCCATCAGCGGCGCGGGGATGCGCCTCTTCCTCTCCATCAGCGGCCCGGGGATGCGCCGCTTCCTCTCCATCAGCGACCCGGGGACGCGCCTCTTCCTCTCCTTCAGCGTCCCGGGGATGCGCCTCTTCCTCTCCATCAGCGGCGCGGGGATGCGCCTCTTCCTCTCCATCAGCGGCCCGGGGATGCGCCTCTTCATCCATCTTCACTGCAAGCACACTTTTTTTCTAGTCACAGGTTTGTGCGACGGTATTTACACGAGAACTGGAATGAAGCCGAAAGAATTTGCAGCCAATCAGGTCGTTGCTATTCAGTTACATGCTGAGCATATGATCACTGATTGGCTGCCAGTTTGTTCGACTTTGCTCGGGTTCTTGCGTGAAGGCAACATATCCTATGACGGAGAACCAAACCAAGGCGGACGCCTGGCTCTAGCAGAGATGTGGTGGGCCGGGCGCTGATGTGGTGTGGCCGGGTGCAGGATGCGGATGTGGTGCTGTTCCGCAATCCGTGGCCCTTCTTCTTGCCGGAAGAGGTGCCCCCCTCGTGAATCTCCTGTGTTCACTGCTCCGCCTGCGCCCTTCCGCACCGGCCATCTCCTTCTCCATCGCACGCGGTCTCTTTCTCATGTTTTGTGTTTGGTATAGCGAGGTCACGCTGTCCTTGCAGATATGTACCTCTTCGGTCCCCGTGTTTGCCTCAAGCACGAGGGCCATGTATATGGTTGCGAGGTCCGCTCTGTTATGGTCTGGGACTGCCCTTCCCGCCTTTACATGTGAATTTCCTGCTTGTCCCTTCTAGGTCCATGCTCCTGCAGCTATGACTTCCTCGTCCTCCCCTCCTTCTGGTTCAACCTTTGTTTTGCGGCCATCGGTGGCAACGAGGCCGTTGGGTGTGCACCTCCTGTCGGGTCCTGGGTGTTGCATCTCGTGTTGTCCCCACCAGTTCTGCTCATGCGCGGGTTCTCCCGCTGTGTCCGGTTGTCCCCACCGTTCCTCATGGCGAGATGACAAGACAGGCGCATTTGTTGACACACATCGACGTATGGGAAACAGCTATGCTATGTGCAGATGGTTCGGCGTGTACACCGTCGAAGGAAAGCTGTTCGTGCCGTCCCATTTTGCATCGGACGCGTGTCGGTGTACTACTAGGTTGGTCTGGTCCGATCTGTTAATGATCGCTCTGTCAGCTGTGGGGCCTCTATGTGAGTCTTCCAGGCCTGTAATCTGAGTGACCGCTCGGCAGCATCTGACCCACTGGATGCTCTGCGCCAAGGTGCCCAGTGGAATCCACCCGTTGGTCTTACTACGCTCAGGGACCCAGCTCAATACGATGGATGGCTGGTCTGTGCCGAGGGGCTGCATGGGGAGGTGTAGATGAGCAGGCTAAGAAGCAGGGCAAGGACTTCTACTACCGGGTGGCGGCGATGGTGAAGGCGGATGTGCTGTCCACGACCGATTGCCTGGACGAGGAGGAGGACACGGAGCAGCGCCGCTGGCTCATGAACAAGGAGTTCAACACCGGCATCCTGTTCTTCCGGGGCACAAACTTCTCCATCGACATCGTGGACAAGGCATGGAGCTTCCTCCTTATACTCTTTGCAGGCGACGTGCATCCGCCCACGTGTATATATGGCATCCGGCGGTCCATGACCTGTTGAGATATATGGCATCCGGCGGTCCTTGACCTGTTGAGATATATGGCATCCGGCGGTCCATGACCTGTTCAGATATGCCAGTTGTATATACATACAAAACTGTTGTACGTATAGATACATTGCTGTTGTGTATACATTTTGCTCATGCTGTTCAATGTAATATGCCGATGATGGAATGCCGCGGTGGTATGTGTATATCGTTTCTGATTCCCTGTCGAAGCCCCGCCCAGAGCCTGCACGAGCACACCTCCGCTCGAAATGGGCGACTGACATAGGTAGGTGTGGTGTGCATCACGATGCGTGTGGTGGAAGATGACTGGAGGAAGGGGGTAGAAAGGTGATAGAGACTCAGCGGAGGCAAAGGGTTGAGACACTCCGGCGCTCGCAGTGAGGGTAGGCATGGCGCTTGGAGTGCGGCAGTGGAAGGAGCGGATTGCCGTGGAAAAGGAGATGAAGCTCTACATCAATGATCAGGCGGTGTTCAATCGCGCGTTCCACAATGTCGGGCCGTACACCCCCCTCCAAGTCCCTGAGCAAGCAGATCCCCCACCCCCGCGTATCACCCCGCTTGCAACCCCCGCATTCCGATGATGCAGCCATCCCGATCGGAGTACCCATGCACCATACCGTTCTTGTTCACCAATGATGGGGCTCTCCTGTGACTCGAGGGCCCAGGCACCATGCCACCCCTGGTGACCAATGGCGGGGCTCTCCCGTGACTTTAGTAGGGGGTGTCCACGCGCCATGCCGCCCGTGGTGACCAACGGCGGCGCTGTCCTGTGACTCGAGGGGCCCACGCGCCATACAACCCCTGGTGACCAATGGCGGGGCTCTCCCGTGACTTTAGTAGGGGGGTTCCGGGTGCAATGCCGCCCCGAGGCTCTCCAGTGACTTTTTGGGGGCCATGTGCCATAATACCCCAGGTGACCAATGATAGGGCGTTTCTTTGTCGCACTGATAGTGTGTTGTGGTGAATGGGGAATGTGGACGAGGTCTCAGGCCTCCCAATCAGAAGTGGTGGGACGGCACCGGCATGCGCTCCGTGTTCCACATGCTGCGCGTCGACGGCCTCAACCCGAACACCACCATCGGTATGCCCCTGCTTCTTCTCCCTCAATCCCTGAACTGGGTCTCGTGGAACTCAACCGCCACTCATGGCAGGCTCAGGTCAGTGGACCCATCGCGGGCATGTGTAGCCCATGTAGCGCCGGATGGAGATTGAGATCCTTGAGAGGCCGTCGAACCTGCAGCAACATAAAAGGTTCCACACCGTCATCAATGTGATCTACACCACTAATAAGTGGCCTCGCCATAACAAGTGGCCCAATCGTAAGAGGCCTTAGAGGGCCTCGTATGCGGTGCAAAATGGCGCGGGGTGCAACAATACGCATTCTTGTTTCAACACGCACATTAAAGGGTGGACAAACTCTCTTGAGGCCAGGCTTCGAGGCCGGCAGGGATGCACTCTGATGGGATGCAAAAGCGCATGCCTGCGCATCTTGGGGGTGGGTCGCACTCCCATTACGCTCAGTGAGGGGGAGGACTTCTGCTTTAAAGTGTGATGTTTCACGGATGAGGCATGGGTTTCACCTGGCCACGTGCATGGATGCGACGCCCCTGGGCCTCGGATGCGACGCCCCTGGGCCTTGCACGGTGCGACAGTTGCACAGCAGGCAACGGCTGTCGCACTGGCTCCGTCTGGTGAGGCCGGCACACGCCATGATAATGGAAGTCAGCTGCATTCTTATTGGTATTACATTGGGATTACCTCCTCGGTACGCTGCCCCACGTGGTGGCATCGCAGCATGTCGACCTACAGGTTGCAACGCCTGCTGCTGCGCCGCGTGCTGGCGCAGCCGAGGCAATCCTGTCATCTTAGGACTTACGGATGTGAATCTCAGCGTCGCGATGATACATATGAAAATATCACCCAGACTGAAGAGGGATCACGCGCATCGCCGTGAGCTGCGACATGCTGGACAAGCGAGAGGAGCCCGCAGACCGCCGCGCCGCCAAAGCCCCGGCGACATTTGAATCGACTCCACAGCCCCACAAGCCGCGCGCCCCGGGGCTTTTGGCGGCGCGAGCGTTGCATATATTGTTGCGAGCTCCTCTCGCTTGCCCCGCGCATTGTTGTACACAACTCACAAGCGTGTCGCGACAGATCCTCTTCAGATCTGGGTGATCTCATATATTTTCATACCTTATCATCACGATGCGACAAGACATTTCCCACATCCGTCATCCCTTCCGTGTGCCGAGAGTTACCGCCTCGGCTTGGAACGTGGGAGCGCCAGCGCCACAGCGGGGCGCCGCTGGCGCTGTAGCCTCATCGTCGGCCGCTGCTGAAAGCACGACCACCACGTGCGGGCAGCAGGGCCCACCCGCGGGGAGCAATCCCAATAATGATAATAATACCAATAATAAGAATGCAGCGGCAGCATGCGGGGGCGGCGACATCCGCGACAAGGACGCGTGCGGCATGTGCTACGAGACGGAGCAGTTCGTGTACGGCAGCCGTTGCCTGCTGTGCAACTGTCGCACCGTGCACGGCCCAGGGGCGTCGCATCTGGTGTACGCGAGGGCTGCAGGGTTTGTATGGAGCCACCGCTTGACTCAGTGACTCCCCGCAGCCCAATCAAGCCACCAACAACGTCGCACGCGCCGAGCCTCGCCACCTCGGCGGCGCGCTCTGGGTTGTCGCCGCATGAGATGCACGTCATAGTGGCCGAGACGATGGTGGCGTTCTCACACCCGGCTGCACACATCACTCCCAGCACAACAGAAGCTTTGTGCCGCTTTTTACAACCCACCAGAATGCACGAGTTGTGCAGGAGGCCAGCAGCAACTGCTGATGAGGAGCCCTCGGGGTTGGGGGATGCCCTGAGCAGCCTAAGCGGCGCTCAAGGGCACAACGCCCAAAATGCATTTCTGAGCGACGACGGGCCGCCGGGATGACAGGGGTGTTGCCCATGGTGGAGTTCCTCAACGGACACAGTTTCTTCGTCACGCAGCTGCACAAGAAGGTGCAGGCTACCAGCGGTCATCAGCATCTCCTCCATGGCTGCCACCATTCCGCCTCCTCCCACCATCCATCTGTGCTTCCAAGCCCTTGCCACCCTGCCTGTGCTCAATCATGACCCTCCCTCCAGTCACCACTGCGTCGCAACTTACCATGCTGTCTTATCCAAAACAGTGACTGGCCTCCAGCCATCACTTCACGGCCTCCGCCTATTACATCCTTGTCTACGCCCAACATCGGGCTGCCTGCTCCCCTCACCACGCCTCCTCAAGCCGGTGCCTCGCTGCTTCCCGCGATCTCGTCGTCGTGTGCTTTGGCCCCGCCACAGCCCTGCCTCTGGAACAATGTTCAGCACGTCTCATGGGGGGTGCTAGGAGAGCAGGGAAGGGTTTGAGATTCCACAGCCCGCAGAGCCCGAAATGGTTTGGTCCCCGGAGATATGCAAATGGATGTTCCATACCCTCCCATGCCACTGCCGATGTGCCGGGCTGGGGAGCGGCTGCGGGTTGGCAGTACAACACCAAGCCGGTGGCGCTGCACGCCACGTACCAGTTTGGGGATACCCCTGAGTACAGCTATGGCAAGCGCGAGCGTCTGCGCCAAGCCGGTGCGGACACACGCCTGTGGTTTCTTCGCCGCCTTGTCACCCTCCTTGCGTAGCGGGGATCCCTTTGCATTCCGAGTCACTGTGCCGCTCGGGACCACCCGGAACCTCCAGCAGCGGAGCGGCATGGAGCAGTCCATCCATTCCAGGGCCTCCTGGACCGCTGGCCTCCACTCTTTCTTCCGGTGGTTGTCGCA
>LGRX02011790.1:0-63308 GCA_001247695.2 Cymbomonas tetramitiformis | reverse complement strand
TCATCGCCCCGCCCAAGTTCTCGAAGACTTGGGCGGTCAAGTTCTCGAAAACTTGGGCGGTCACTGTCATCGCCCCGCCCAAGTTCTCGAAAACTTGGGCGGTCACTGTCATCGCCCCGCCCAAGTCCTCGAAAACTTGGGCGGTCACTGTCATCGCCCCGCCCAAGTTCTAGAAAACTTGGGCGGTCAAGGTCATAACCCCGCCCAAGTTCTAGGAAACAAGGACCCTCATATCAGGTAAGCGTTCAAATATGAAACAGCATAACAACGGTACGCGTCTCGCAAGATGAGCAGCAATAGCAGCAACTCCAGCGGCTGGAGATTGTCAAAGCAGAAGACTCTTCAAATTGCACAGTCCAATATTCCCGGACTATGCGAGGGCGGTTTCAGCTGTGGGTGCGATCTGAACTGCAGTTTCTTGTTCAGCACATTCAAGGGCAATATGGACCATAAGGAGCGCATGGGCCAAACTGAGTTCAAGTCTTACATTATGGCAACTATGCGCAAAGCGATCGTGAAGCGCGAGTCTGGAGAGCGTGTTATTGGCACCCTGAAGCTTTTCGAAAAGGAGATCTGCGAGGAGGCGTTCAGAACAGTGTGGGCGCTCCCCAGGAGCTCGTACCGGCGATATAAGGCACTTATCCTTGAAGAGAAGGGGGAACTACCGGCAACAACTGCATTCCCTGTGGCGAAGGCGGTGGTGACGACGATTTCCTACCACGAGGAGGTGTTCCGCGAGTGGGCGGATTCGAATATGTTGAAAGGAGCACCACAGAGGATGCCGGTAAGTGGTGCGCGCCAAATTCCACCCATCGATTATGGTGTGCAGTGCGACTTGTATAAGTTCGACACAGAGGACCAGTGGGCAGTATGTGCTGAAACCTTCAAAATATACGTGAAAAACCTGCTCAAGGCTCGAGACATAACGGTAAGGGCGAAGGTGGAGGTGTCCGGAATCTGCACGACATGTGACGATCTGGGTGCAGAGAGGGCTCAGCTTCTTGGACAACAGGGTCGCGAACCTGCACGCTGGGACGCCTATTCTGCTCGTTTCGCGCGACACGACTACATTCACAGGTTGCAACGCGCGTGTTATGACCTCAGGCGGAAGGAGGGTTCTGACCCTGACGGTCGGATCGACTCCATAGCGGCGGACGGCGCGGCAAATCAGAACACGGTTGTTCCGCATGCCCCGCATCAAGTTAAGGGCATCGGCGAGAAGAAACAGCATTTCTTTAACCTACACCTGCAGCTCACGATACTTCATGGCTCGTTGCTTCTATTTTCCGTTGGGCTCCCTTGGAGCGGGGCTAAGGGTGCAAACATGCTGCTCACGACACTGTGGAACTTGTTGCACTACACCGCACAAGGTCGCGCGGGCAAGCGCTACTTCCGGAAGGAGCTTCATTTGAAGCTGGATGGTGGCTCAGAAAACTGGAACAAGAACACGTTCGCGTTTTGTGCGTTGTTGGTGCACTACAATATTTACAACGTGGTTGTCTTCCACCGTCTGATGGTCGCGCACACCCATAACGACTGCGACGGTTGGTTTGGACTCATCAAGATGTTCATATTTGGGAAAGACGCGCGCAAATCTGGAGTGTGGCTGTTGACGCTGGAATCGTGGATTGCCTGGTTACGAAGCTGGCCAGTGAAGAAGTTCACCAAAATCACGGACGTACAAGGCCAACAGTTGGACTTCAAGGCTTGGCTGGAGCCGCACATAAACCCAAAGTTTGAAGGCTATTCAGGGAAAGTCAGGCGTACACACCTGATGCACTTCGAGAAGGACGTGGATGGTGTTACACGGCTGAAGTACAAGTTTGGAGAACAATACGCAAACCACATGCCTGACGGAGTGGATGAGGATCTCCGTAAGGGCCTGGAGGTAATGAACACTTACCCAGCTTTCGACAGCAGCCCCACGTTAGAAGGGGTGAAGCCGCTAGACCCGAAGGAAGAGAGGGAAACTCGCACTGCTTTCAGTCGCATGTGCGACTACTTCCACTACCGTATTCCAAGTGACACGCTGGACACGTTGCTCGGGTACTTTCCCTTGCCCAAGACCGCCGAGGACTACGATGTCTGGGCTGGCCCGACGCCGACCCCACAGGCTCCTGTGGATTTGAAGGAGCTTTACGAGAACGCCTGGCACAAGAAGCCAGTGCAGGAGGAGGTGCCAGAACGGACGATGCCCGAACAGTTCGAAGTGTTATCCGATGTATGGTCGCAACGTGTTAAGCAAGGACCTTCCGCGGAAACCTCCACAAGAGATCGTGCGCAAGTGCGTGGAGAAAGCGAGGGACGTCGAGTCCGTCGATTTTTGGTTCGTCCCGTTGGTCGGTTGCGAGCACCTCGATTTCATTGTTAGGTCTTGCAAGTATTATGCCTACCTGAGTCTTAGCTGTATGTCTTAGGCGTCGGCTGCCATTGCAGGTACACGGTGGCCGAGTGTAAAGCAGCGTTGCACCACCTGGGAGTTGAACTTCCTGAACGCCCACTCAAGGAGCCGTTGGCGAGGGCCTTATTTGAAGCGACGGATGTCGCCCGAAAGGCCCACCACGAACAACTCAGAGTCCTTCGAAAAAAAAGCCGAGCGACGACAGGTGAGGAAACCAGGGAGGATGCGTCGCCGGGTACGGAGCAGGCCTTGCCTGCAAGAACTTCCGAAGCCGGCGGAGCTGCGCGGGCGGCGCCATCACTCGAGGCTGTAACAGCCACTACACAGGCAAGACGAGAAGGAGCTGCTGCGCGAGGCCCGCAAACCAACGAAGCTATGCCTACTCGACCACAGGCACCGGCAGCACGAGGGCCAGGCGCAGGTGGCCGAGAATGCCCTGCTCCTGCAGCGCCACAGGGAGATCAAGCACGAGCTCCAAGCGACAAGCGTGCACGCAGTTCGCCATTGGCAAAGGCGTCCCCAGGGAGCAAGTCTCCACCCGGGAAGTCTCGACAAGCGCGGGGTCGTGAAAAGGGACGAGTGCTATTCCGAGCGGCCTGTGTGATCGGTCCGACAGGCGCCCTTATAACGGACAGCTTCGCTCCTGACGACGATTGCTTTTTCGAGGATGCAAATCAGATTGCGGAGCAGGTGGAGACCGCGCATCGCCCGGAGGCGGCCACTGGACAGTTCGCAGGCGTCTCGATGGACGAGGACGACGAGGACGACGAGGACGACGAGGACGACCCGGACGACGACATACCGTTGGCCTACCGTAACCTTCCTACGGACTACACCATCGACATGCTGGCGAAGAGTGCGGGCAAAAGTTTCGCAGTTACGGTGGCCGCGGGCAACGACGGCTGCAGCTTTACTATCCGCATGCCTGGGAACAACGCCGTGTCCATGCCCATGCATTTCGTGGAGGTCTTGGGGGTGGATCTGAACACGAACAGAGTGAAGTGGGGGTTTTGGCTTCCATGTGCGCCTCTGCTTATGCCGAGAACGAGGAGAACAAGCAAAACCTTCTCTGACTTGAACAGCTTGTTCGCGGAGAACGCCTTCCGGAGAGCCGCTCCGAAAGTGACAGGTTGGTACGACTTCGATGCGAGCGAGATCCTGACTTGCTGGGACGAACCTCCTGGCAAACCTGCTGTCGGCGGAGTTCCAGGAGGACCTGAAAAGGCAGAACTTCTGAAGGTGGCCAGGGAAAACTTGGCCTCCGAGGCGTTGGACAGGTGAAGGTATGCAACACGGCCTCATTCATTCCTCGTGGCACGCACACTAGATTACAATGGCAGCACGGCGTGAAACTTATTGTTTTTCATACATGTAAATATACGGTTTATTTGTGTACAGTCACGTGACATAAGTGTTAGCTACCAAGCATACGTCTCCTCATTGCACGCGCTAGCATCAAATATGCGCGCCAGGGTGCAGGTTCTTAACATACGCCCGCAAACTGCGCATCTCCTATCATCTTCTTGCAGCAGATCGCTTTCCAGCTCTGTCAGGGCACCGTGCGTTGTTTCGCTGTAGCGGTTTCTATTTCGCCAGGCCCGCCACTCCAAATCTGAGTATCGGTGGTAGATCCACCCGCCCTCATACCAGTACACGAGATGCCTCACACCGAACCTTTAGCTGGATCTACGGCCGTGGACGTACATCGGCCAAAAACTCCACCAGTGATAGGTCCTGAGATTAACTGCATGTTGCCCGAAGTCCTCCCAGTCTTTGTCTGCTTGTTCCCGCGCTTGCTGCCACAAGCGGAGAATTAAAGGGTCTTCAGGAACCCATTGGGCTTGTTGTAACTGGCAGTCGCGAAACGTAAAAGTATTGAAAGGCCACATCCAATACTGCAATATTCCAATGTTGGCCATACTGGTGTAGGTAGTCTAAGGTGCGGGTTGTGGTTCTATGTCACGAACGCAGGTGTGTGCAAACGACCTCCAGTTACGACTCCTCCAACATATACCCTAAAACCCTGAACCTTGGACGCCCCGATATATCCATGTGCAGCACACCTGTAGGAACACCTGCCGCGGGATATTTTGCCTCTGACGTTTTTTAATGTTTCCCGCGAAATAATACAGTTAACCGGTCTTCTTAGCTGCCGAGAATCGTGCTGGAATAGCCTGTTCAGGGCAAATTTACCCGCTGAATGCCCATGTTGGGTCACATGAAGCCTGAGGGAGCATCACCCCTGGTTGGTTTCACTCCCGAACAACTTTTCCAGCACAAAAGCTTTTGAAAATATCTCCTTTGCTGCTCACTTTCGCCCGATGAGAAGAATTTTAGTACGTGACCCTCCAAACACCCTAAAATGGGCCATAAATCTGCTGGATCTCTCCCATGTAAGCAAATAGTTGCATTTTCGGAATTGTCAAAATATTACATATTCTAATAGTGCAAAAATCTAACATTTCGTTCACAAACATAAGGCAAAATCATAACTTTCCACACCTTACACGATACTTCCACCTTTCCCGTTTTCTTGCCGCCCGCGTGACTCGCGTGGCTACTTTGAAGAGTCAAAAACCAGATTTTTCGAAATTCCTTCAAGGACTATTCAAATTAACCCTCATATTTGTCATTCAGAACCCCCAAAACCAATTTGGCAGACAATTTAATGCTTTCTCATTTTTTTCTCATTTACGCCCGCGTGTCTCATTTTTGCGATATGGTCGTTGGCCGTCATCAAGAGGTAGTGACGGCTCATCGAAGGGGGTGCTTCCTGTAAGAGGGTGGCTAGACAAGTCATCCCTCGGCGGCGATGGGGCACCAGCTGAGCGGTAGGTGCGTCGCAAGCGGGTCCCAGAGGTGAAGGCCACGCTCTTGGGATGGGGACGTTGGCCCCAAGGGTCTCTGCGTCCTCGGGCGCGTCGGGGTTCCGCTGGTTCTGACCGCTTCTCCAGGGCGGAGAGGGTCTGATCATCAGGGCAAGACCTCACTTCCTCGAAGGGCGGGGTCTGGGGCTGGCCGCCGGCCAGTCATTCATCGCTCTCCACCGGGGGGAGGCCGTCACCCTCCACAAGCTCGATGCCCGCAAGGGCTGCCAGGGTCTGGTAGCTCTGCTCGTCCTCACAGGTAGCAAGAGCCAAGACCTCCTCGGAGAACTCCTCTGGGACGCCATCCACCGAGGAGATGTCCTCCTGCTGCTCGATGGCCCAAACGACAGCGGCTACAAACCCAGGGGAGTTCGCCAGTCGAGCGGGTGCATTGGCCCTCCACTCCTTGAGTTTAGCCTCGTCCGTACAGTTACGAACGATGTGCTCCGCAGAGCCGCAGGCGAAGCACCGGCGGACTTTCGGAGCGTCGGGGCGGGAGAGGCCAGGTGGTGGTGGCAAAGGGGTCACTGCCGCGGCGACGGTGGTGGCAGGCCCATTCTCCAGCATGGCAAGAGCCGGGCGGCTCGAAGAGGGGGTACGCCTGTAGAAGGGGGTGCGAGGTGGTGGGTTAGCGAAGGAAACAGCACGGGGAGGACGGTCTTGAGAGCGCCTCTGAGCCGCCTCCGTGTCAATGTCGCTCTCCAACTCCTCAGCAACTTCCCGAATCTTCAACAAGGCGTTGTGGGTGCCTGGGATGTCGTCAGCGACGGCCTTCCTCTCCCACTCTTCTGGTTTGGAGACATCCAAGTGAATGGCTCTCAGGCGCCGCATCACCTTGGGTGCATATTTCAGCCCTCGGCGGTACGTAGAGAGCATCGACAGGTTGGTCATCTCCACGCAATTGGGGACTCTGCCGGCCAGGAAGTTGACGGAGGCCATGCGGGTCTCCAGTCGCGAGAAATACTCCGCCGCGGTCTCGTTCATCGCCTGCTTCAGGGCAATGGCCTCGCCATGTGCGTTCTCCAGGTAGGCCTGCGTCAGGGAGCACACCGCCAGATCGCTGAAGAACACGTCCAGCTCCCCGTAGCGTTGGTGCCAGGCTTGCTCGGACCCAAAGGTCCCCGCCGCGCGCTCCAAGAACTTTCTCTGCTGGTCTTGAAGAGTGTACTCCTTGAAGCTCCAAAGAAGACTTGACACACTCGCCTGGTACGCTGATACTGACGGCGTCAGGGCTCTTCATGAATAGGATTAGTAATCATGATTTTTGATTTGATTAGGCCTTATTTTCTATTAATCAAGTCATGATTTGGACCCCTACCGCACTAATCAAGTCATGATTTGGACCCTTTCCTATGAATCAAGTCATGATTTCGTCGCGAGCCTATAAATCATGACTTGATTCGAAACGTGATTACTATGCACGATTTTCCCGCGCCACCCGACCGATCTCGCCCGACGGACTGACGTGGTTCCAGTTCTAGCCATCTATTCGTTGCGTCAGGTCTGTTCGACAGCCCACAATTTATTCCGGAGATGAGAAGCCTCCCACGTGCTTGCGCGCGGCCTATCGCGGGAAATGAATGCAATGTGAATTGAACTTAAAACGTTCACCAATATGGGTACTAATCACACTAGTAATCATGATTTTTGATTTGATTAGGCCTTATTTCCTAAAAATCAAGTCATGATTTGGACCAACCCCGTACTAATCAAGTCATGAGTTGGACGATTGCGGTACTAGTCAAGTCATGATTCGGACCTTCACCGTACTAATCAAATTATGATTTAAGCATTTTAAAACTAATCAAATCTAATCAAAGTATTCATGAAGAGCCCTGGACGGCGTACAACTGGGAGTGGTCAGTGCTTCGATCACGATGGCCTCCTGGAATACCTTCCGCACCATGTTGGAGTAGTGCTCCAACTGCGTCAGGAGGCCCTCCTTGTCGGCCGATTTTGTGTCGGACGCGGAGCGGGGGAACCTGGTGACGCTCTTGACCAGCTTTAGCACCATCTCTTTGGTCTTGTGCTCCAGGCGGACCTCGTCTGGGGATGCTCGCAGGTTAGTGCCCTGCGGCAGACGGACGATGCCTGGGACAAAGGGGGTGGCGCTGGGAGAGAGCACGGGGTTCGCAGCGGCGGCAGAGTGAACGGGGTTCGCGGCAGCGGCCGAGTGAACGGGGTTTGCGGCGGCGGAATGGGGAAAACGGGCAAAAGGTGGTGGTCCCGGGGCATGCGCGGGCGGAGGCGCGGGCGCGGGATTTGTGGGGACTGCGGTCGGAGTGGGCGGTAATGTAGGGGCTGATGGTGGTGCGGGGAGGGGAAGAGGTGTATGGAAGGGCAGGGGTGTGGATGGTTGTGCGGCCACCACGCTCATGCTCCGGTACCAATCGGAGTTGCTGACCTCCGACCACGCGGCGAGCCCGTCCTGATCGAAGTTCTGCATCTCCGACTCCCGCGCTGTAGCGGGGATCCACTCCCATACTGGCTGCCCCATGCTGGTAGACCGCACATTGGCCGCGGCTGGGTCCCCCATTGCCATATCCATGACCTCGCGGTCGACCATGAGGACCCAGGTCTCCACACGAGGGTTGGTAAGGGGTAGGTGTAGCCGACCTCCCATGCGCGCATATGCAGTCAGCGGCGCTCCCAGCAGGTGCATGATCCTGAACAAGTAAGATGGCGTCGCCCTGCACCCCAGCCCGGCGACGTTCGTCCCATGGCAGGGAGACGGTTGCCGCGCCTCGCACCCCAGCTGACTGGTGCACCCACAATGACCCACCATCGTGGGTGACGAAGAGGGCTCTAACCTCTGGGTACTGAGGGTAGGAGGGCTCTGGTGCGGGATCGTCAGGGGGATCCTGAGGTGGATCACTAGGGGGGCCTGGTGGCGAGTCGCTTGGACTGGAGTCTCTGGGCTCTGAGTCGGGGTTGCCACCGCCGTGCACCACCGTCTCCATCGACTGCCGCCGGCGGGCCACCATCATGTTATGGGGATTTGGCCGGCCCTGAGTGGGAGGTTCGGCGGGAGCGGTCTCAGCGGCGCTCTGAGGCACTGGAGGGGTTGCGCTGGCGGCGGCGTCTGCCTCGTGTAGATGGTCCGCCGTCAGGCCCTGTGCGCTGCCCTGAGGGTCGCCTGGTGGGGAGGCTCCTGCCGATGCCGTCGCACCAGGCAGCGCGAGTCCTCTCGAGAGCACCGCGGAGATATCCAGGGCCTGTACTGCCGCCAGGACTTCTCTGCGAATGTGTTCACTTCGGCTGCTCGCGTCCGAGTCGGAGCCGGACCTGTGGGCGGCCCTCCGCCTGCGCTCAGCCCGTGCCTGCGTGCTTCGGCTGCCTCTGGTCCCCGTGCTGGTGCGGCTGATGTCCGTACCGGAGTCGGGGTCAGAGTGATCAGGTGCGTGGCTTGGGCCTGGAAGATGTTTGCCATGTGTCGCAGGGCCCGAAGATGCCCTTCGGGAACGCCGACGCCGGCGAGTCTCTGAGGTTGTCGCCACCGCGGGAAGGTGACGCACCAAGAGCTGAGTACCGCCCAAGACGTTCTGCTGAACTCCGCTGTCAAGGGGTACCTGCAGAGGGTCCGGCAGGGCCGCGGCGCCGATGCTGATGAAGTGCTGCAGCGATGAGAGATCCGCGCCTGAGTCATGAAGCGCGGAGGTGGCCGGTGCCAGCTGATGGGGCTGCTGTGGTCGGTGCTGCGGCTGTTGTGGCGGCTGCGGCTGCTGTTGCTGCTGCTGCTGCTGCTGCTGTTGCTGCTGTAACTGCTGCTGTTGCAACTGCTGCTGCTATAACTGCTGCTGCATCGGTTCCAGTGGCTGCTGCTGAAGCCACTGCTGTTGCTGCTGCTGGTACGCGAGCCACTGCTGCTGCTGCTGTAGCTGTTGTTGGAACGGTGTGGGATATGCGCCCACGGGGTGATGGGTTCCCAGTGTGAACGGCACTGGTGATACTCCCCCAGCGAGGGGCGCTGATTGGGGCAATACCCAATTGACGCCGTTCCATACGGCCTGTGCGGGGGTGCCATCCGGCATAGTATAAGGGCGGGGCACCGCTGTGTAGGGCATGGTGGTGCCTGGATGTGGAATGGGGTGAGCGGAAGCGTATGCGGTGGGCGATGGGAAGGTCATGGGAGAGAACAGAGTGTGGTGTAGCTGCTCTGCGCTGACACTCATGCTGGGAAATGCCTCTGATGTCTGCTGTGACATTCTGACTGCTGAGCTGGTTGAGTTCAAAGACTGGGTGTGGCAATAGCCACAGGTGGGCAAAAGTAGTGAGTGCTCGCCTTTTTTATTTAATCAGTCTCGTCCTCGTCGATGTCACTCGCTGGAGGCGAAGGAGCGGGACTTCCAGGTGGAGATGGGGGGACCCAAGGCCACTCTTCGATTCCTTGCACTGGATATGAACCAGGGAGCGCGGGGAAGGCTGTCAGGTCTTGGGAGTTCGGGTAGCGGAAGAGAAGGTTTTCAATCTGAAGCCACACGAAATTGTGATGTACTGGTGGGATAGCCAGCGTGACTATGTCCAGGCGCTCAGTCGCTGTTCTCCTCTTCGTCGTCAGAGGAAGAGGGGGAAGGAGGACCGCTCCAAGGACCGCTCTGCCAGAAAGCGCCTGCTGGTGGGTAGGTAGGGTCTGGAGGGAATACCCACTTGATAGGTCCTTGCTTCCACCACGCTCTTCTGTATTCTTCTGGCGAAGGGGGTACTGCCATACACCAGCGAACTCAAAATTTGGCCAGGGCTCCGCGACACGATTTTTGAGTGCCTAGGCGCGCGGGCAAGAGTCAAGCAGCAGTGAAAAAAGAGGTGTCGGGTCCAATATGGGGGTCCAGTGAGGTCCCAGACGGTATCTGTACTCCGTAGGTCCCAAGAAAAGCCCCAGTCAGTGCGCTGCTGGAAGATACCAGGAGGTGCTGAAGGGCTGCCAGAGACGTCCCAGAACTGCTGAAAGCGCCTTTTGGTGGAGCTTTCCCCGCTGCTGATGGCCGTGAGGGCGGTATCAGGGGTTTCTAGGCTGTTCTATGGGGTCTAAAGAGGGTTTTTTCGGTGGTGGGGGCTACTGGGAGAGGTTTTGGGGTAGGCTGGAAACTGTCAAAAACGGCTATTTTTGGCTGTTTTGGGCGGTTTTTCGCCTTTTTGGGGCTCTGAAAGGTGAGCTATATCGTTTTCTTGGCTACTGTAGACCGGGGAAACCCTTTAGGGTGCTCCATGACGGTCGTTTGTGGCCTGGGACGGACTTCGGGTTTAAGATCGGAAAACGAATGCTTGGGTTTCTGAGCCGGTTTGAGCCCCCAGTGTTAAGGGGCAAAAATATGAAGTTTTGGAGATGTTTTCCAGAGGATACGGCCGTTGTATACGAAAAAAATGTACTTACGGAGGCTAAAATTGCGCACAGATAGCCGGAAGTACAGCTCTCCCCCTGTATCACAACGAAAGTTTCAATAGGCCCGTGGGCGAGTTGCGCAGAGGCGAAATCGCAGCACGCTGATACCAAATGTGCCAGGGGCACGACGACAGATGCTCGGAGATATGTTTTTTATTGAACGTGCAAAGGTACACAATTCGGATTTTTATAATATACTGGATCAGGGCCAGATTGAGGTACAAACGATAATTCGGTTCCGAGTTCTGAAGACTAAACACTTCTCAAGTGCTCTACTTATTCACTCGTCACTCAGGTTGCAGGGTCAACCACTCGAGAGCCGATGTCACACTTCGGCTCAACGTTCAGTTCCCGATCCGATCTCATTTCTAATTCCGATTCGTCATTCTCGATTCAGATGTTATGCCGACAGGCTGACACGATGACTGCCCCACATTACTGTCATACTACTGTACTGTCATACTGTCATAGCGTCATACTGTCATGCTGTCATAACCTTAATATCTGATATTCGATTTCATTGTCTTTTCAACCCCGATGCGAATCTGACCATTCTTCGAGGGTCTGACTGAGTTCCACGATGACACCCCCCACAGTACTGTCATACTACTATAGTGTCATACTGTCATAGTGTCATAGTGTCATGGTGTCATACTGTCATACCCCGGACATCTGGTATTCATTCTCATCGTGATTTCAAGCCCAATTTCACTGTCATCGTGCCAATCCCAGATTACCCCCGATGACACACATACGGACGCATAGGCATATCGGCTCACGCTGTGCCTCCGGGCACAGTTTTCGGGTTGTTTTCTGCATTTTAGGCCTATTTTGGCTCAAATAGCCTTACGCCTACGGATTAATGTCATGTTTGCGACGTTTTGAAGGTTGCCTTACCCCATTACAACATATCCAAGTGTCACACAAAAGTTGGTTCTTGATTCTTTTTTATTTTTTGAGAAATATGGCCCGAAAACCGCTGTTTTCGGGCTGTTTTCCGCATTTTAGGCCTATTTTGGCTCAAATAGCCTTACGCCTACGGTTTAATGTTATGTTTGCGAAGTTTTGAAGGTTGTCTCATCCCACCACAACATATCCAAGTGTCACACAAAATATGGTTCTTGAAATTGTTTTCATTTTTTGAGAAATATGGCCCGAAAACCGCTGTTTTCGGGCTGTTTTCCGCATTTTAGGCCTATTTTGGCTCAAATAGCCTTACGCCTACGGTTTAATGTCATCTTTGCGACGTTTTGAAGGTTGCCTTACCTCACCACAACCTATCTAAGGCACAACAAGTTGTTTGAATGAAGAAATAATCTTCATTTGCCCGATAACTCGTATGTTTCGGGCTCTTTTCGGCTAATTTTCATAATTTCAGATATATTTTTGATAATAATGCCTTATGCCCTTGGTGTAATGATGCATTTTCAGGTTTGGAGCTTAATTAACCCTTTAAGGCCACAATTCTAAGGCACAACCAGTTTTTGAAATAAGGCAAAACAATAATTTGTTTTTTTTTAAAATTGTATGTCACACCTTGACCGTCCGCCTATTTTCTTGAGGCACAAGAGGCACGAGAGAGGCACGGGAGGTGATCAAAATAGCAATCCTAGGATGCGTTGATGCTCCGCATCGGATAGATGATAATAATCTTTCCTTCCTATTCTGCGTTTGGTCATGATCACATCTACACACGCAATGTGGTGGGAATATGTAAGGCATTTTTTACTAGTGTCCACAAAGTACTCCGTGCACGTCTCTTCATCACGCCATTCCAAGAAGCGGCCTTCCACAACATATTCCCCACACGTTGCATACACCCCTTCCCCCGCCGGGCTGTAGTAATCGTCCTTCATCCCCGCCGGATCTTCAACCACTTGCACTCCACCAAGCGCCTTCACTAAATAGTAGGAGTGCAAGTCATCTCCCCCAGATGGCCGTGCAAAAATGCTCCCCCGCGCAACCATCACGCCCATCTCATGCGCGGCCTCCGCCGCCTGACGTCGTGTTTTCCGGGCTTGCGTTGCCTCTTTCACCGTCAAAGTGAACGGCACCCACTCGTCCACATGGCTCTTGTAGTGGCACCCCGCACTATCCGGGTGCGCCCGCTCGCACTGCGCATAGCAGTACTCACAATAGCACTGCCGGTCCCGCTTCAAACCCACCAGCAGTCCAACCCCCGCGCGCACGGAGTGCAACCGGAGCGTTCGGTCGACCGTGTCAAAAACCGGACCCGATTCATCCACGTCGCCTTTTTCCACTAGGAAAAAGAACCGCTTGCAAAACTGTGAGCCTCGGGACCATGTCGTGTCCTTAGGGTCTTGCAGCCTTTCAATACAAAAATCCCATACAGTAAATGCCTGGCGCATGTTATTCCGCCATACCACTTGTCCGGGGTAGCCATCACCGCCAGACTCGCCTCATGCTTGACAATCACCCCCATTGCATCTTGCTCGCCTCGTGCGTGGGCCGTCTCAAATAAGTTGCGCTGACATGGGATCCCAAGCCCTCTCACCCACTCCGCGCACATCGGGCGGCCGCTCTCCACGACGTCCGCAAATGCCGTTCCGCACTTGTTCTGCACCGCGCTCCCACCCGCCCACTCGTGTACGAATTTCCGCAGCGGGATGCCTCTCTTGATGAAATAGTCCTTCACAATAAGCATGCGCATGTGTTGGATGGAGCGATGGCTATGTGGCATGTCGTCGCCGATGAGGTAGATGTAGTCCTTGATAATGATGGGGTTCTCCTCCGTGGACTGCACACCATCCACCGGGCCATATGCGTGTCTCCATATGACACAACACAAAAGTGAAGCTTGCTTCACAATCCAATGCAACGATTGGATGGCTCGCGGGATGTTGAGGGCATGGTTTTCGCTGAAATCAAATAGAAGGAGGGTGTGATCCATTGGCAAGTTCGCTTTACACTTATTGAACATGGTCATGGAGTGCTGTGCCATGAAGCAATGGTAGGCGTATGGCTTCAGAAACGGACATGCCCGTCCGTCTACACCGTCCAGCTTGCCTATCCCCCAACCGTCCGGGGTTTTCAACACAAACTTCCCCGTGCATACGCAGTTGGGAGACTCTCCAGGCGTGTGCCCAAGGAGTGCACTCTGCAGCTTTGCGAGGAGCTCGCCCACCGGGGTCCGCTTTTGAACGTATTGAACTCGGTGCTTGTTCTTGCCGTCCTCGTCGACCCCCACAAGGGCACTCTCGTAGGTGTTCCACTCCACCGGTGTCGGGTTGGACACCTCTGTCGCGCACAAACTCAGGTTCTGCAGCGGCCCGCGGTCTTTGCATGACTGGTCCAAACAAGCCAGCTCGTGAAAGTCTGCGCGCTCGCCAGATTCCAGAGTTCTCCTTGGACACAGCAGGGAGGTTGTAAACCCTGAAGTCGAACGGGTCACCTCTGCCCGTCCACATACCACATATGGGAACCCTGGATGGAGGTGGTTTGCGATTGGACATGACGGCACGCTGTCCCCCAGTGTGAGGACAGCACTCCCTGTCCGGGCATTCACACTTGGAGTGCAAACGCTCGTGTGCCCGCTGGTATGCGATCACCGCCAACCTCATATCCTCGTGGTATCTACAGCAGCAGGAGATGGTGTCCCGTCTAGTGAGTCGTCGCACTTGCTTCGGTTTGTTCTGCTCGAAACACCGCAGCCCAATCTTGATGCCAGGCTCCTTCTTCTGGAACTTGCGGTACACCTCTAGTTGTGTCATTTCTAACCAGTGTTTGGGGGCCTTCTCAGTCGTCCCGTCAGGATGCTTCAGCTTCAGGACGTCCCGCTTGGAAGTTGACACACGTGTTATTCCAGGACTGAGCCAGAAGTCGTGGATCTTCGCAATAAACAGCAGCTCATTTGCCATTTGGTTAGCCAAGTTTCGATTCTTTCTAACCAGGCCTTCCAGAAGCCCACTTTGAAGCCTTTGTACAGTCCCCAAGCTCGCGCCATCCAGCAAATTGCGATGCCCCACTATCCCAGTAACCACAACCGGACGTCGAATGCCCAATACATCCGCGATCCTGTTCTCCATACCCCGTGCGGCTTCTCCAAACGCCATTGCAGCACCAGACAGTTGAGTGTCCTGGTTCTGATTGGTTCTGGTTGTTGCCAAAGCTGAAAAAGAATCCCGAAAACTTGACACCATTATCTGTCCAACGCTCTCCTCTGCGCTGGCCAAAAGCGTGCGCAAGAGATTTTGATTATCCGCGTTCAGTGTGCGTATGTAGTTCGCCAACGCCCCAGCTATAATTCCCGGCGAGTTCTGGAACACCGCGCCGATCTTCTTATTCCAGTACGACTGGCTTCCACGCGGGACCACTGCGGTTACCTCGGAAGCTTGTGCTCTACTAGCGTCCGCGCATGTTGCGGTAGAATCCAGTCTCAGGCATTTCTTAGAACGAGAAATCCTTTGGCGTTGCACATTACTCGCGCGACGTTTGATCGCAGTCGAAGTTGGCTCAGCCGCCTCCGCGACCTGGTCTGCAAGCGGCGTTCCCGCACTTCCTGCCCCTGTATCACGCCAATGCGCTGCAAACTCCGAAATTTCTCTAATCAGCTCAATCCCGCGTTCCACATTCTCCTCCGCAATAGGATAGTCAGTTGGGAAATCTTTCGCCTGTTCACCAATGCTAGACAGCCAAGGCAAAATATCCAGCAGGAAACCATCTGAAGACATGATATATCTCTTCTAATGTATGCCATTGGTAAGCAGCCTTGCATTATTATCCGTTATGCTTTACATGTTTGTGTAGGTAGTGTTTCAAAAAGTAAACAATCTGAACTTTTGCTTTTGCATTAGATCTTACAATTTCGACTACACAAAAAACCGCCCGTGCGATGTTCCTAGTCACAGGAGGGCTTTCATCGCACGGGCGGTTTTACAGTTCAGTGAATTTATAGTGAATTTATATTAGATCTTACAATTTCGACTACACAAAAAACCGCCCGTGCGATGTTCCTAGTCACAGGGGGGCTTTCATCGCACGGGCGGTTTTACAGTTCAGTGAATTTATAGTGAATTTATATTAGATCTTACAATTTCGACTACACAAAAAACCGCCCGTGCGATGTTCCTAGTCACAGGGGGGCTTTCATCGCACGGGCGGTTTGACAGTATAATGTAACTTTTCACATTGTGCACCAGAGTTCACCAAGCGCGACTCAAATTGCAACGGTTCAATTAATAATGTTTTTTGGTGCCGCAAACGATGAAAGAGTGTCTTGTTTGGCGAAATGAAACAGTTTTTCACTGCTGGACGCTCCAAAAAACATTATTTTGCAAATCCAACCGGTAGATATTTTCATCGCGATATGATTTACATATCTACCGGTTGGATTTGCATAGTTATGTTTCGTTTACATTATATCCTTACGCTGAATGTAATGCATACCCCCGATGTGGATTAAAATGAGATGTCTACACCATATAACTGTCCACCCCTGGTCTACACCCGATGTAAATTAAAATGACATGTCTACCCCCGATGTGGATTAAAATGGGATGTCTGCCCCGATGTGGATTAAAATGAAGTCGCCCCCGATGTGGATTAAAATGAAGTGTCGGCCCCGATGTGGATTAAAATGAGATGTCGGCCCCCGATGTGGATTTAAATGAAATGTCGGCCCGATGTAGACTTAGGCCCGTCGTTAGTCCTGGTTTGGGAATTTCGACGACATGTCGGTCTGTCGCGTTTTTGATCACGGCGATTTGATTGGTTGAAAAATTCAGAAACGCGACAGACCGACATGCGACAGGGTCGACATTATCTTTTTGGGGACCGACACTATCTCTGCATGTCTTCGAAAACGAAAGATCATGTCGACCCCAAAAAGATCATGTCGACCCATTTTGTCTCCTTTTTGTCGTCCTATGTCGCGTTAATTTAAAATCTATCGTTAGATCAAAACTTTTTTAACCCCTAAACAGATGAAACTATTTCGGCCCTTTTTGGGTACTTTCGCCCTTTGCCACTTTTAAATGGCATCGGTTGTATTCAAGTGCTAGCTAAATCAACCGTCCGTTAGGTATCGATTGCCCCAACATTTTGATAGGTTATACGTCCATTTTGACGCATTATATCCACTAATATATCCAAATGTGTGTCATAATTTTGGGGTTTTGCGAACACAAACTTTTGCAAACCCATTGATTAAAAACGGTATGGCCAGCCCACACCGCACGGAACACCCTCAAAGCATCGGCTTTGATCATAGCTTCAATTCGACATGCTGCTTGAAGCATGGATATCACGTCTATATATCGGTTTATACGTTTATTGTGCGAAAAAACAACAAAAAAACAGGGAAAACACCATATTTTCAATGTTTTCCATACTTAAGCGCAATTTTCAACATTTTGGTGTTTTAAACGAGTATATTGGATATATGTGGTGTACCAATGATGAATGATCACTTAGGTGGTGTCAAATATCATCCGGAATGCATGTCAGGTTCATAGGAGCATCTACAAAGACGAATATTCAAATTTCACCTCGATTTCATACTTTTCACACATCGCTTTCCACACTTTTGGGACATTTTTTGTGTATCAAAATCATACTATGTGAGATATATAACATGGATATACCTAAGACGCAAGTACTTTACCTTCAAGGATACAAGGGTGTGCAAGGCCCCAGACAGCCTAAGACCAATTATACAACGAGCAACATCGTTGACACCAAAAAACTGAAAAAAACATAGGGCAATTTTGGGTCAGATCTGACCCAGAAATCTGTTTAGGGGTTAAGGGCGCACAGGCATTTAATGTCGCGCATGTCGGGCATGTCGGTTTTTCGGTTCCACGTCGGCAAAAAGACATGACCACGTAGGCAACGCGACAAGCGACTTGACCGAGTTTACACTGTGAAAACCTAGTGCAGCAGGGTAGATTAGTGAGGAGATTAACAATTAATCGCGATATATTAGATGGAAATAATTTTTACTAGAAGGTATTATGAACGTTAGGAAGCATCCCCGCACAGATTCGGTGACTGGAAGCAGATTCCAGATTCTCCGCTTCGTGTGGCGGAAGCGGGAAACCGCATCCGCAAAACGGCATTCCCTTCGGTATCCTACCGAAGGGAAGGGTGAGAAATACTAATAACAACATCTGAAATATATTTCACGTTGTTGTATGTGCGCATCTGTGTTTCATTTGGTCATTTGATTCACACGCTTCGAGCCCCGCGGCGGAAACGTGGACGCGGTTGACATTCGCGTTTCCGCTAAAGGTGACAGTGCACTGTCAGATGCTCAGAATTAGTTTCCTATGCTCATATGATATGCGTGATATGCTCATGCTGTGCAATATGAGTCCCTGCTGGGCGTGAGTCGAGATGGCTGGCTCGAATCACGTCCATTACCCCCCCTCACAAGAACCGTCCAGCATGCTAAATGCTTGACGGCTCTTGCTCGCGCAAAAAATATGTTGTTCCTAACACTTATGAGAACTCATATGCATAGTTATGTTGTGTTTGGTATACGTTAGTATACCGAACACAACAGCCGCTGGATAGCGACTTACGGGGTACGGTCAACTTTCTCACTGTATTCACGTTTAAGCTTGCATGCAATTGTTTTTCCCGTTGCCACGACGCCACGTAGATGGGAAATGTCGGTCGCGATGTCGGTTTTCCCCAAAAATTTCATCGTTAGGCCCGTCGTTAGTCCTGGTTTGGGAATTTCGACGACATGTCGGTCTGTCGCGTTTTTGATCGCGGCGATTTGATTGGTTGAAAAATTCAGAAACGCGACAGACCGACATGCGACAGGCCCGACATTATCTTTTTGGGACCGACACTATCTCTGCATGTCGGTGAAAACGAAAGATCATGTCGGCCCCAAAAAGATAATAGGGAGGTTCCGATTTCAATTTCCGGATTACAATTTACGAGTTAAGGTCATAGATTCCCGAATCTGGATGACAGACAGTCCTTATCTCGGGATTTTGTCCTTAACTCGTAATCTGTAGACGTGAAAATCCGGGATAAACGCCCTTATCACGTTACGAAATAAGAAATTTACTTCCGAGTTACGGCTTAAGGACTGTTCGCGATCTTTACCGTCGATAACGCATTTTCCCCAGATTCTTTCGATCTCACGGTTTTACACACGACGACACGAGCGTTCAACCATCTGTAATAGTGGACTGGTTTGAGTCAGAAATCCCCTCTCGCTCTTACAAGTATGCAAGTCTGCCCGTAAGTCACTGTCCAGCGGCTGTTGTTTTCGGTATACTAACGTATACCGAACATAAGATAACTTCCCATATGCATTCTAATAAGTGTTAGGAACAACATGTTTTTTGCGCGAGTAGGATCCGCTCGGAATCTAGGATGCTGGACTGGTTCTTGTGAGGGGGGGTAATGGGCGTGATTCGAGCCAGCCAACTCGACTCACGCCCAGCAGGGCCGCATACTGCACAGCATGAACATATCACGCATATCATATAAGCAATAATAAACACATGATGACCGTTTGGCAGTACAATTTCACCTCTAGCGGAAACGCGGATATCAACCGCGTCCACGTTTCCGCTCGGGTTTCCTCCCTCATTCGCGCGCTTGTTTGCAAGAGAGCCTGCGCAACGGATGAGGGAAGCGTTATCAAAAATAGTATGTCATATGTGTTGTCTTCCCTAAAAAAATTGCACAGACTGAACGGTCAACCACACTTCTCGCTGTGGGCTGATGCGTTCATTTGGCGGAAGCGGGTGGAATTTAAGGAATTTGAAACCCGCAGTAGTTGCGCTATGGGTTGTCATTCTTTGCGAAATGGGTACCCACATACTAAGTAGGAATATGTGCTAACATTTTGAAGCAAAAGATAACTCAGATTAGTATACAATCTTAGAGATCTTTATTTCGCTGGACAGGGGCACACTGCGGGAGAGAAAGCCTTCCGCCTTAAGTTAAAACTACATATTTAACAAATCAGACCTAAGGTATAATATTGCAGTGCCACAATTCGAATTGAACACGGATGACGGAAGCGAGTTTCTCGGCCTTATTTCGGAATGTCCACAGCTGAGACAAAAATCGGAATCGAAAAGCCATCCCGGATTAAGCGGTTTCCGAGTTACGCGTTCCGGGTTACGATATCGCGCGTATCCCGCGTATCCCGTAAATTGTAATCCGGGAATTGAAATCGGAACCTCCCTAATGTCGGGCGTTTATCCCGGATTTTCACGTCTACAGATTACGAGTTAAGGACAAAATCCCGAGATAAGGACTGTCTGTCATCCAGATTCGGGAATCTATGACCTTAACTCGTAAATTGTAATCCGGAAATTGAAATCGGAACCTCCCTATTATCTTTTTGGGGCCGACATGATCTTTCGTTTTCACCGACATGCAGAGATAGTGTCGGTCCCAAAAAGATAATGTCGGGCCTGTCGCATGTCGGTCTGTCGCGTTTCTGAATTTTTCAACCAATCAAATCGCCGCGATCAAAAACGCGACAGACCGACATGTCGTCGAAATTCCCAAACCAGGACTAACGACGGGCCTAACGATGAAATTTTTGGGGAAAACCGACATCGCGACCGACATTTCCCATCTACGTGGCGTCGTGGCAACGGGAAAAACAATTGCATGCAAGCTTAAACGTGAATACAGTGAGAAAGTTGACCGTACCCCGTAAGTCGCTATCCAGCGGCTGTTGTGTTCGGTATACTAACGTATACCAAACACAACATAACTATGCATATGAGTTCTCATAAGTGTTAGGAACAACATATTTTTTGCGCGAGCAAGAGCCGTCAAGCATTTAGCATGCTGGACGGTTCTTGTGAGGGGGGGTAATGGACGTGATTCGAGCCAGCCATCTCGACTCACGCCCAGCAGGGACTCATATTGCACAGCATGAGCATATCACGCATATCATATGAGCATAGGAAACTAATTCTGAGCATCTGACAGTGCACTGTCACCTTTAGCGGAAACGCGAATGTCAACCGCGTCCACGTTTCCGCTCGGGTTTCCTCCCTCATTCGCGCGCTTGTTTGCAAGAGAGCCTGCGCAACGGATGAGGGAAGCGTTATCAAAAACAGTATGTCATATGTGTTGTCTTCCCTAAAAAAATTGCACAGACTGAACGGTCAACCACACTTCTCGCTGTGGGCTGATGCGTTCATGCTAGATATACAGGGCCGATATATATCTATTTGTCGTTATACCCCAATATAGGGTTTCGATATCAGAACGGTCGGATTGATAAGATAAAAGAGATAAACATATACCTGACTTTAAGTTCAGGGATTAGGTTTCGGCCTACGAGTGACGGTCACCCAGACTACTCTAGGATGAGGCAGGTGACATATTTTGGGTGTCACTGTGCCAAATCCAGCAGTTCATTTGGCGGAAGCGGGTGGAATTTAAGGAATTTGAAACCCGCAATAGTTGCGCTATGGGTTGTCATTCTTTGCGAAATGGGTACCCACATACTAAGTAGGAATATGTGCTAACATTTTGAAGCAAAAGATAACTCAGATTAGTATACAATCTTAGAGATCTTTATTTCGCTGGACAGGGGCACACTGCGGGAGAGAAAGCCTTCCGCCTTAAGTTAAAACTACATATTTAACAAATCAGACCTAAGGTATAATATTGCAGTGCCACAATTCGAATTGAACACGGATGACGGAAGCGAGTTTCTCGGCCTTATTTCGGAATGTCCACAGCTGAGACAAAAATCGGAATCGAAAAGCCATCCCGGATTAAGCGGTTTCCGAGTTACGCGTTCCGGGTTACGATATCGCGCGTATCCCGCGTATCCCGTAAATTGTAATCCGGGAATTGAAATCGGAACCTCCCTAATGTCGGGCCATTTTGTCTCCTTTTTGTCGTCCTATGTCGCGTTAATTTAAAATCTATCGTTAGATCAAAACTTTTTTAAGGGCGCACAGGCATTTAATGTCGGGCATGTCGGGCATGTCGGTTTTTCGGTTCCACGTCGGCAAAAAGACATGACCGCGTTTTGTGGGGGAAAAGCGAAATAGTGAATCTAGCACGTGCGTTTCAATGATCGAGGCATTTGTGCCACCCGATGGGGGGAAAGAAATATAAATCCGGACGCCACGTACGCACGGAACGTCATGCAGTCCAGAGAAATTCCATCGTTGTTCCTGGTCACGCGACAGCGACATCCGACACGACACGACGACATGCCGACATCGCGACAAAGTTCCCAAACCAGGACTAACGACGGGCCTTATCCCTACAATAATGTAACGTGATATTAGCAATATAGTTTTATAGTTTATGTATTCGATATTGATATCACACGAAACTAACCATTTGTTCGCGTTTATACTCTGAGCGGCGTAATATTCCGCTCAGATTAAAGCTTGTTTGACAACACGCTGCACAGGAATGCTTTAAAGTAAGTTTCACGTCCCCTTTCATCAAGGTGCTGCGTTGTATGTGCCATGTCTATTAGTTTTCCAGTGAGTTTTCAAGGGGGCGAGCGCCACATCACGTCAGCACATTTCGCTACAGATCGGCTAATTATATCTTGGACCTCGCATCACGTCTAGCCGCTTTAAGATATTGTGATAAATAACTCGAGTTCTACATCGAGACTTTTCGCGAGGACGCTTCGTCTTTCGGCACGTGCATATTTTTTCTCTTATGATATTTTGTTAGAAAAGCCGCCCCTCAGAGGTTTCCACGTCCTAAATGCTTCAGCTTGGACCTTCTTTTTTTGCAGGCGCCCTCAGCCGAGTCATTTCGCTTTCAACAGTGGTCCCCTGAATTACACGAGTTGCGTGATCACAGACGTGCCCCCTACAATTTCGCATAGTTAGCGCCCATATCCCGTTCAGGATGGCAACCGCTGCGTCTGTAGCGCTCCAGATCAGCAAAGTACTACATCTCGCGCACCCCTCCCGCGCCGGTTGGCTTACGCAAGCAAGGTGAGCATCATGCGAACTGCATAAGTGTTGATATCAGTTGAAGTTTGCATATTTGCCCTGTGTTAGGGTTTGCACTCGACAAACTAGCACCTGTGTCACCGCACCTCGAACGTTTTGAGCACGCCTCCTGGCGACTCACTCCGCCGACTGTGTGGCTCACCCAGTCGAACTCGGGCGGTCTGGCAAAAGAAAACCACACGCGCACCCATCTCGGGACGGAGTCGCGCGTTCGTGGTAGCTTCGACGGAGCTTTTCCCTGGCGCCATAAAGCGACAGCTTGAGGATGTCAAGATTAAACTTGATTCGGCGCTACAGGTGCGTATGAAAGCTCTCGGGATAGCGCGTCGTCCGCCCGGGCTGTAGGCGCAGCGGAAAAGCCCATCCAATGCCCTACTGATTCTAGCAGGTTTGTGAATGTGCTTAATAGCTACATAAGCTGACCCGTCTCGTTCGACTTTCTTTGTGAGAGGCGTGCCTTCCGTTTATATTGTTCAGTCACCCTATCGCGCACACCTGAGGTCATACACACACAAGACACAGACTCTCGCTCTCGCTGTTACTTGTAGGATTAGTCTCGACATTCAATCGAGCCCCTTGCCAAACACAAGCACTTTCGCTAACCCTAAACCCTAAATGTTCCTGGTCCTGGAGATCCTTGGCTGAAGGCTCTCCAAGGAACTCTTTGCAAAGTTGACCTAACATCTCAGGCAAAGGATGTCTATACACCCTGATCTCCTTGCCTCTACGGGGATTCTCCCGCGGCTTCGATAACGCACACTGTCACCTGCTGTGCGCGGAATGCCGTATTCGATCGACATCTAACTCCGCGGACTTAGATCGTAAGGAATCTTATTTCTACGCTGAGTCTTCGTTGCCGAGTGGCAGGTGGTGGATATGGCCGCGAAGCGGTCTGCGCTACGTGACCTGGAGCATCAGGCTGGTATGCACTCCAGTATTGGCGCATTTTCACAGGCTCTGGAGCGTACTTTTGGGGCTTTGCTTTGTGATTTCCGCGCGCCTGGTTGCCTCTGCGAACACCGACATGCCTAATACACACCACCACGCATACCAAAGCACTTGACAGACACAGCTTTGCACGCAGACTTGTATACCCGGTGTGGGTGTACATGGCAGTTCCATCGGGGTTTGTTGACTGTTTGGCGTCGAGGATATGGCTGTGCCCGAGCAAGAGAGACTATACGACTTTGTAGGGTGTGGGGGCGATACCAGGGCAAGAAACGCTGTGGGACTTGCCCTCCAAGGCCCAAAGCATCCTGCAGGTACATCCATACCCTTGCCGTCTGTCCCATCTGCTGCCTGGGATTTCGAAGTGCATCACACTGCAGAACCCTTGTCGCCGGTGTATCCCTTGTCCCATTATCTTTCGAGGGTTGTTCCCAACACCGATTTCTGTGGCCTTTTGGGGGCCTCCGCTGACCTCTCCCGCCCACCTCAACTCATCATCTTAGGAGGGTCTGCCCACAGTGTGAGGTTCGTGTAAAGGGGGCGGGTAGTGGAATTGTGTGGGGCATCACAGGAGCTGTCCGAGACAAAGGAAGAGATTGCACAGATGGAGGATCTACAGATGCGTATGGAGGACGCCATGGTGGCACTCGAGTTTTTCGATGAGGTATCCACTCACGAGTCCCTTGCTGAGAAATGGTGCAGCGCCAGGAGGATGCAGGATGAAGCAGTGAAGGCACTTGGAGGGGGCACGCAGGATGCAAAGGCACTGCAGTGGCTACACGCGCTGCGTATTCTGGCGGATAGGCTGCGTCGCAATGCGAAGCAAGGAAGCAGTTTTGGAAAGCACTTTCGAGTAACTTGGCCGTAAGGGCGTGCGGGTTGAAAGGAAGATGGCCAGGGAGTCTTTGGGCTATCGGATAGGGGTGTGGTCCCCATGGGGTGCGACCGGAGTTTACGGGAGTGAGGGTGTGGTACAGTGGGGAGAGTGGTTAGTTCCTGTACGAGTAGGCAGGCAGGTGGAACGATTGGTGCCTCGCCTCGCGCGGGCCGCGCCTAGCACTCTGCAGGCAGCCTTCCGGGTAGAAGGAAAAGCTACGGGAGGAGCCGAGGAGAGCGGCTGCACGTAGAGCACTCGGGCACAGACCAACTGTGACGGGACTCAACCGCCACTGCAACTCTTTGTCGCCCCTCTTTGTTCAATAGACCGGTGACCGAGGGGATTTCGTTATGACCTTAAAGAATGCCAAGCTGTCTCGAGCTCATAAGTGGGCCAGGCGCCGGCTCCTGGGGCCTTCGGTGTAGATGCGACTTCTCCCTTGGGGAGTAGTATGGGAGCAGCGGGTGCTTGGATTGCGGCTGCGCAGGGGGATGTGCATGGGCTCCGTATGGGGTGTCAGTTGGCTAACAGTCGGCATGTACTCACAGGGCAACGGCGATTAATCATGTGAGCTATGGTTGCTCAGGGGGGGGGCGCCCTGCCTGTGGGGTGCTTCACAGGAGCATGACACGTGCTTTCTGGAGGAAGCTTCGGAGCTGCATGACCAGCTTGTCGCGGACCTCTCAGCGTGAGTGCTGCTTGTGTTCAGCTGCCCTGCATGACACGTGCTTTCTGGAGGAAGCTTCGGAGCTGCATGACCAGCTTGTCGCGGACCTCTCAGCGTGAGTGCTGCTTGTGTTCAGCTGCCCTGCATGACACGTGCTTTCTGGAGGAAGCTTCGGAGCTGCATGACCAGCTTGTCGCGGACCTCTCAGCGTGAGTGCTGCTTGTGTTCAGCTGCCCTGCATGACACGTGCTTTCTGGAGGAAGCTTTACACAATTATTATTTGGAAAATAATAATTTGAGTTATTGTAGAAGCAATGCGCGCGAACCCTAAGCGTAGGGTCGCCAGGCCCGTCTGCCAGATCGATGCCACACTGGTGTCTGTGGCATCGGGACGGGGGAGTCACCGATCACCGTGATCGGTGACACGTGACACGTCTGGGCTTGACACGAGAAGTTAGTTGTTAACAACTTTCTCAGGGTGTGTCAAGCAGTGTTTCGGAATCTCAGCCTCAGGAGCAACGCTCCATCTCTGTTCTTCCTTTCTTTTTGATTCCGAACGCGTTTCGCAAAATTGTTTGATATCGCACAGCGAATATCGTGTATTTTCGCTCTAGTTGCGTGGATGTCTGGGCAGTTGCGAGCTGGGCCCAGAGGATCGTACGGACAGCCTACGGAGAAAGACGCGGGGACGCAAACCGACATCTCAGGGGTGAGCGCGACTTTGGAGGATCGTACCGACAGGAGGAACTGGTCGCACCCAGTTTTCGTGCCCTGCAAGTGCAAGTTCAACTGTCCGTACTGGGATCCGCGTGAGCCGTACGAGGGGTACGTTTACCGTACGCACGGGTACCGGTGATCGAGCTGGAGGTGCCGGAAGCTGATTCGACTTTTCCGTGCTTCGTGTACTGGGAAGGTGAAGTATTTTCTCACGCTAAGTGGCAGACTTGGGAGCCGATCCTGAACCCGCTGCGCCGTAGGAACAGGCGCGCGTTCGTTAAAACCAATCTCTGCGCGAATTGTGCAGAGGAGGTGTGGGAGGCAGACTCCGACAGCGTTTGGTTCCCAGTCGGTAGAGGGGTAACTTTTGGTCTGCGGGAGGAGATCGAGAAGCATGACGGGCCAGCGAGGAGAAGGCGGGGGTCGGAGGATGTCATCGCCGGAAGTGACCCGCACGCTGGATCAGTACCGGCGGGCAGCGGTCTGGTGCACCCGAACCAGGATCGCGGCAGTGGCGAAGCTGATGGAGTTGGCGCAACCGTCCAGGCCGACCACGAAAGTCGAGGTGCTGGAGGATCGCAAAGACATGTTGATCGAGTTCCAGCGGCTGGAGGACGCGATCGTGGAGGACATGCCGAGGGACTTGGAGGGTCCCACCGACGATCTGGTGGAGGTGGGGCTCTTGGGTACGGATCGGCGAGTGGTGCGAGGTGAGTGGCCCTTGGGGGAGCCAGGAGCCAGGTGGGAGGCCCTACGTGGAGTGGCGGCGAAGGAGAGGCGCAGGGTCCTGGCGTGGGCTGCAGCCGCGAGTGACATGCAGCAGGAGGTGCGGCCCGGATCGCAGGCATCTCCGAACGGGAGTGGCAGCCCCGGGTCTTCGGGGCCCTCGCCCAGGGGAGTGCTGCGCACGGAGAGTGAAGTGCAACGCATGGTGGACGCGGCGGTCGCGGCAGCGCTGGCGGGGCGCGGTCCGATCGGTCAGGGCGGCAGCCGGAAGCAGGATCCGCCCGCGTCACTGCGAGAAGTGGCGCGGGCGTCGGCAGGGAAGCGCAGGGGGTGGTCATGGGCAGAGTGTGAGCGCGTGATCACCGAGATCAGAGTGGCCGCGGCGCGCCAAGCAGCCGATCTAGCGCGGGTGAAGCACAGCCTCGGGCGGCACCCGGCGAGGCGGGTGGAGCCGTGGGAATTCGAGCTGGTGGACAGCAAGTTTCCCGCGTGCAAGGAGGAGCAGTGCGGGCTGGAGGAGCTCCCGGAGCGCGCGGGGGTGCGCGCGAGGCATCTCTACGCGTACATCGACCTCGCGCTGAAGGAGCTGGCGGACATGCAGCGGGCGTTGGCAGGTGTGCCGGGGATCGCGCAGCCGGCCTTCGATGAGGAGTGGGCGGCAGCAGCTGCGAAGAGCAAGAAGCGGAGAGCGGTGAAGCAACACGTCGAGTCGGATGGCGAGGACAGCGAGAGTGAGGAGCGCAAGCGGGCGGCAGCGAAGGCGCGGTTCGGCTCCCTCCGCACGGCGACTGACGAGGAGCTGCGGCGAGCACTGGATGGCAGCCTGGCGGTGAAGGACATCACGCGCCCGCCAGGTGAGATTGCCGTACCTGCCAGACCCTTCCTCCCCGCAGGTGGTGCGCTGAAGGGGATGGACATCCGAGTGTCTCGTCCCGGGGGCGACTTCGAGGAGGGGGCAACGGAGTGGCGATTGGACGCCAAGAAGGGCCTGGTGCTGGAGGCCAAGGCGAAGCACTGCCGGAGTTTCGACGAGTGGGACGAGAACTTCACGGTGCTGGCGTGCAAGGCCCCCGAGGACGCACGGGACTTACTCCTGCAGTTCCGGAAGTGGATGCGCCTGATGTCGTTCGACTACGCGTGGGACCACCTCCGTAAGTTCTACGACCACCTCTGCGTACGGATGGAGAAGGAGGCCTCCACGACCTTCGAGCTCGTGTCGTACACCGCCCACTGGGAGATGTACAAGCGCGACAAGGGCATCAAGGAGAAGGGTCACGGAGGAGGTGGCGGTGGTGGCAGCAGCGGCTGGAGCGCGGGGGGCACCGGCAGCCGTTACCCGAAGAAGCCGCGGGTGCCGGACACGGAGCAGCCGGATGCGAGCGCGGTGAAGCCGGACAAGCCCGGTAAGCGCCGAGATGGCAAGCGATCGCAGAGCGCGTGCTTCGACCACAACTCACCGGCGGGGTGCGGGAGGAAGACCTGCAAGTTCGCTCATCACTGCCTCAGGTGTGAGAGCAAGAACCACGTGCACTACGAGGGCCACGAGTGCACGGCGCCGGCGGGCGTCCGATGATGGGACGAGCGGTGGAACCCGGGGGAGGCCACGCCCCCGGGGGAGCCGGAAGGTGGCGGGGGGGCGCGGGGGGCGCCAGAGGGGGAGATCGTCGTGGAGCCGGAGGAGGAGCGCGAGGACGGCGTGACGATGGCGAGCGGCGATCGGGAGCCCGAGCCTGCAGGTGAGACGTGTGAGATGCAGGTGGAGGACGCGGAGCCGTGGTGGACACGGCTTCGGAGGCTGCTGGTAGCGCCGGTGTGGGACGCAGCGGGGGCACCGTTACCGGCGGCGCCGGCTGCGGTGCCGGCGCCGGCGGTGTCCCCGGCGGGTACCGGGTGCGGTGAGCACTACCCGGCGGTGGCGGAGTCGAGGTCGGCGAGATGGCCGGCTTTGCGTGCAGCGATCGTGGAGGGCGCCAAGACTCGGGGCCTTTCCGGTACGGGCACGACGGAGGAGGAGCGCGCTCGCTTCCAGCAGGAGGTGCGCGATGTGGGAGCGTAGGTACCGCTGATGTCGGAGAGAGCGCACCTTCTCGCAGAGGCGCTGAAGGATTGGCCAGACGTGGCCTTCCTGGTGCGAGGTGCGGCATGTGGCGTCGGTTTCCCCTTTGCAGGCGAGGAGCCGGACGAGCCGTACGTCGTGGAGAATTACGTGGGAGACGAGCACGCGGAGGCCATGACCGCGGAGCTCGCGAAGGAGATGGCCGCGGGGAGGATCTTCGACGCTCGCGATTGGCTGCCGCGAGGCGTGTCGGCCCTCGGGATGGTGGAGCGACTCCGCAAGGGGAAGCTCAAGTACCGTCCCGTGTGGGACTACTCGCGACCTTCGTTCGTCGGCGTCAACGACTGGATCGAGCTCCAGAAGGACGAGTTCACGTCGGTCAAGGACGCGTACGCACTGCTGCGACCGGGCATGTACATGGTGAAGGTGGACTTGGAGGAGGCGTACAGGTCGTTGCCCGTCGCGTCGCAATACTGGGCAGCGCAGTGCTTCCAGTGGCGCGGCAAACGGTACATGGACACGCGCAGCCCTTTCGGGAACCGCGCGTTGCCGGGCATCTTCATGCGCTACACGCGAGCGATCGTGGCGTGGATGCAGGCGCAGGGGGTGCCGTGCGTCGGGTACCTGGACGACTTCTTCATGGTGGCGCGCACGGCGGCTGAGGCTCAGGAGATGATGGACCTCTTGATCGAGTTCGTGACCATGCTGGGCTTTAAGGTGAATCGAGCTAAGTGTGAGGGTCCAGCGCGACGCATGGAGTTCCTCGGCGTGTTGTTGTGCACCGACGGCGAGACATGTACGGCGTCGATCGACGAGGAGCGCGTGCAGCAAGTGACGGACAAGTTGCGGGAGATGCGCGCGGAGGCAGCGAAAGGACCGGTGCGCAGGCGCAAGCTCGAGTCGCTTCTCGGGTTGCTGGCGTTTTGCTCGCAGGTGGTGTGGGGCCTGTCGCTCTACACGTGGCAGGGCTTCGCGCTCGTCGCGGCGACAGCCGGCAGGTCGCGCGTGACGGTGAACACCGGCATCATGCAAGACCTGAAGGTGGTGGGGCGCGTCATCCGGCTCTACAACGGGCGCAAGGTGGTGTTGCACAAGGAGGACGTGCACGAGGATGCCTTCGCGACGGACGCGTCGTTGAGGAAAGGGATGGGCGGGCACTGCCCGCCCGACTACTTCCTCATCTCGTGGGAGGACTTGGCGGAGATGCCGCAGCGCGACTTCTACCCGTTCACGAGCAAGGCGAAGTCCCACATTAACTACCTCGAGCTCTTCGCCGTGTGGTGGGCGCTGGCGCTGTGGGCACACAGGCTGTCGGGGTGGACTTTGGTGGTGAGGATCGACAACCAGTGCGCGCTCACGCAAGTGGACAAGTTCTGGGGGCCGGTCGAGTACATCCCGCTGCTGAGGAAGATCTTCTACCTCTGCGCGCAACACGACATTCGACTGCGCCCGAAGTACATCTCGTCCAAGGACAACCTTCTGGCGGACTTGCTCTCGCGCCTGAAGCTCGAGGAGTTCCACATGCGGTGGGCGATGCGCAAGCGGGAGGTGCTGTGGAGGCAGGACCGGGACGATTGGCAGTTCTCCCCGGTCTTGTTCGCGGAGATGGACGAGGAGTTTGGACCGTTCACTCTGGACGCGTGCGTGGCGTCCTCGCGGGCGAACGCTTTCTGCGTGCGGAGTTGGAGCGCGGAGGATGACGCGCGCAAGCAGAGCTTCGACGGGCTCAACACGTGGGCGAACCTCCCCTTCTCGGTGATGTACGAGATCCTGCTCAACTTCTTGAAGTGCAAGCGCAGGTAGCAGATGGGCACCGGCGGGTGCTTCCTGGTGCCGGTGTGGGAGGGGGACGAGGCGTACGAGCTGGTGTCGGGGATGCGCGAGGTGTTCCGCCCGGTGCGCAAGTACCGGGCGGGCACGATGCTCTTCACAGCGCCGGCGCTGGACGGCAAGGGCCGCTCGGAGTGGGGGCCCACTCGGTGGGATGTGCTAGTGGTGCGCGTGCCGCTGGAGCCAGTGGAGTTGCCTGACTGGGTGTGATCGGGGCGCAGAGGAGCTGCTGGAGGAGCTGGCAGTGGCGGTGGAGCGCTACCAGGACGGGGCGTACGCCGAGAGCACGCAGAGGTCCTACGACACGGGGGTCAAGGCCTTCCTCACGTTCTGCGTGCGCTTCGCGTGCTTGGGCACGCTGGAGCCATTGCTGCCGGCGTCGGATGCCACGTTAGCGCGCTTCATTGCGTTCTCGGCGTGGTTCGTGCAGCCAGGGACGATCAAGTCCTACCTGGCAGGTGTGCGGTCCCTTCACTTGCAGCAGGGGGTGGAATGGACGCCGGTGGCTCACAGCTTCTGGGTGGCAGCCGCCCTGCAGGGCGTGCGCAGGCAGTGGGACCGGCCGGCGAAGCCGGTGATGCCCATCACGTTGCGGGACCTGGCGCGCATGGCTGAGCTCGCCGACATGGAGTCGATCACGGGCTTGGCGCTGTGGGCGGCCATCTTGGTGGGGTTCTACGGCTTGTTCCGCAAGGACAACCTCACCGTGGGGAAGTCCCAGGCGTGGAACGCCAGAGGTGCGCTGGTGCGGGAGGATGTGCTCTTCGCAGAGGGTGGAGACGTGGTGTGGATCCGAGTGCGGCACTCGAAGACCATCCAGTGCGGGGAGCGCTACCACTGGGTGCCGTTGGTGGCGGTGCCGGGGTCGAGGCTGTGCCCGGTGGAGGCCCTCCGCCGGCTCATGCTGGCCACGGAGGGATTGCCGGATGAGGCGCCCCTCTTCCAGGTGGAGGGGAGGGGCAAGCGGGGCGCGCTGGTGCCCATGGCGCACACAACGCTGGTGGCCGGGCTGAAGAGCCTGGCCGTGCAGGTGGGGCTGGACCCGGCTCGGTATGCCGGGCACTCGCTCCGCAGGGGCGGGGCCACGGCAGCCGTGCGGCTGAAGGTGGAGAAGCTCTACATCAAGCTGCAGGGGGACTGGAAGTCCGACTGCTGGGAGAGGTACTGCGAGCTGGGCGACGAGCAGCGGCTCATCCTTCCGGCCGCGTTCGCGGAGGCAGCGAAGGAGCTCTCTTGAGGTGACGGCCCGCTCCTTCGCACGTTTCCTCACAGGACCTGTGAGGCCGTTTCCTCACAGCAGCTTCGAAGAACCGGCCGTTTCCGGTTGCGCATAGCGCCTAGAGTTCCATTCCGTACAGCAGCTGGTTAACTGCTAGGAACCTGCTTAGAAGCTTCGTGCTTGGGATCACTGAGACCTTGCTCCACCTGACAGAGAGGGAGACAGACACTCATGCCACATGCCGAGAGACCGAATAGGCCAGACTGGGTGGCAATTAATATATTGTGAATATATGAATCTGCCAAGACCTCTGCTTGCCTTTGTGTTCGGTGCTCTCTGTGGGGGAGGGGGGAGAGTGCATGCCTCGTACAATAATAGACAATTATTATTTGGAAAATAATAATTTGGGTTATTGTAGAAGCAATGCGCGCGAACCCTAAGTTTAGGGTCGCCAGGCCCGTCTGCCAGATCGATGCCACACTTTGGTTTGTGGCATCGGGACGGGGGGAGTCACCGATCGCCGTGATCGGTGACACGTGACACGTCTGGGCTTGACACGAGAAGTTAGTTGTTAACAACTTTCTCAGGGAGTGTCAGGCAGTTTTTCGGAATCTCAGCCTCAGGAGCAACGCTCCATCTCTATTCTTCCTTTCTTTTTCCCACCCACCCACTCCTCTAGTTGCAAGGGATGATGCACGGGGGTGTGCTGTTTGGTGGCAGGTGGCGGCAGAGTCTCAGATGAGCGCACGATTCCTGTGAGGCCGTTTCCTCACGGGATCTGTGAGGCCGTTTCCTCACAGCAGCTTCGAAGAACCGGCCGTTTCCGGTTGCGCGTAGCGCCTAGAGTTCCATTCCGTACAGCAGCTGTTTTACTGCTAGGAACCTGCTTAGAAGCTTCGTGCTTGGTATCACTGAGACCTTGCTCCACCTGACAGAGAGGGAGACAGACACTCATGCCACATGCCGAGAGACCGAATAGGCCAGACTAGGTGGCAATTAATATATTGTGAATATATGAATCTGCCAAGACCTCTGCTTGCCTTTGTGTTCGGTGCTCTCTGTGGGGGAGGGGGGAGAGTGCATGCTTCGTACAATAATAGACAATTATTATTTGGAAAATAATAATTTGGGTTATTGTAGAAGCAATGCGCGCGAACCCTAAGTTTAGGGTCGCCAGGCCCGTCTGCCAGATCGATGCCACACTGGTGTCTGTGGCATCGGGACGGGGCAGTCACCGATCGCCGTGATCGGTGACACGTGACACGTCTGGGCTTGACACGAGAAGTTAGTTGTTAACAACTTTCTCAGGGTGTGTCAAGCAGTCTTTCGGAATCTCAGCCTCAGGAGCAACGCTCCATCTCTGTTCTTCCTTTCTTTTTCCCACCCACCCACTCCTCTAGTTGCAAGGGATGATGCACGGGGTGTGCTGTTTGGTGGCAGGTGGCGGCAGAGTCTCAGATGAGCGCACGATTCCTGTGAGGCCGTTTCCTCACGGGATCTGTGAGGCCGTTTCCTCACAGCAGCTTCGAAGAACCGGCCGTTTCCGGTTGCGCGTAGCGCCTAGAGTTCCATTCCGTACAGCAGCTGTTTTACTGCTAGGAACCTGCTTAGAAGCTTCGTGCTTGGTATCACTGAGACCTTGCTCCACCTGACAGAGAGGGAGACAGACACTCATGTCACATGCTGAGAGACCGAATAGGCCAGACTGGGTGGCAATTAATATATTGTGAATATATGAATCTGCCAAGACCTCTGCTTGCCTTTGTGTTCGGTGCTCTCTGTGGGGGAGGGGGGAGAGTGCATGCTTCGTACAATAACCTGCACTTCAAGTGCGCACAGCGAAATTTGTCTATGACGTCTGCACTTCAAGTGCGCACAGCAGGCTGTCACACGACGTCTGCACTTCAAGTGCGCACAGCAGGCTGTCAACCGACGTCTGCACTTCAAGTGCGCACAGCAGGCTGTCACATGACGTCTGCACTTCAAGTGCGCACAGCAGGCTGCCACATGACGTCTGCACTTCAAGTGCACAACATAATTCGGAATCGAAGGTGACATCGAGCCTAGTACCGAAGGTCTGCTTGCCACAGTTCCCCCACACTTCCCAGCACGGCCTCAGCTGCTCCCTTGAACACATTAGGGATGTCACAGCTTGCTCGGGCGGAGGCCTCGAAGAAGACTGTCACACGCACCTGCAGTGGATGAGGGCTTCCACGTGTGCGCATTTGAGGGCCTGTGTTCCGCCGCCCTCGCGTCATGATGCCACGTGGCCACATTAGCGACTGGATCGGTGGCGTGGTCAGGACGGATGTGAGACGCATTCAGCTACATCTCCCAGGGCTGCACGGGGGTAGAGACAAGAAGCTCGGGCTGTGACGTGCAGGAGGTTCACCTCCTTGTCTGGGCTCGACCGCAGCATCTCTTGGGCTGCGTGGAGCAGGTCTGCCGCGGCCGCCTCCGCGAGGGAGTGCAGTGGCAGAGCCGCGCGCTCCCCTCTCTGCGCCGAGGCCGCCTCTGCAGCCTTCGCCGCCGCCTGCCACAGCCCCGCGCCGCCGATACGGCAACAAGTCGGCTTCGACCCTTCACCACGGGTGTGACAGAACCCTCGGCATACTGAAGGGACATCAATACCGCCCGATGGTAATCATGAACGCATCAGAACGCGGATAATATGCTCGTGCTTTTGGAATCCAGGTCACGAATTTGGGCAGAAAGTGTCCTCTGGTGGCATGCTTCCATGGTTACTGAAACAGCCGGCACTATCCGCCCTGCTCAAATTGCCGAATCAGGGGCATTGGCGGGGAGCATTTAACCCCCCCGGGCTTTCAAGGGAGGGCCACCTTCGCTTCCGCAGCAAGCTCGGCTTGACTGAGGCCCTCGAGTGCCGACTCGTTCCCCGGATTGAGCTCCAGCGCCCTGCGGTAAAGCTCTGCTGCTCTCTGGGTTCACATCCCTCTCCCAGCACACCCACAGCCCTACCATCTTGCGACCCGGGTGCTTCTTTTGCTTCTCACCTAAACCCAAGCCACAAGATTCCGGCCAGCACGAGGGGTACCCGGTCGTGGAGCTCTCCAAGCAAACGAGGAGACAAGGAAAATATGAAGGCCCGCAAAAGACAGTTGGGTGCAGCCTTAGGTGGGGATAAGGCACAGCGCAGCACATAAAGATTTGCATATCATTTGCCACGATTGCAGCTCGAAACTTGCAACGCAGAGCCACTTGCATTGAGAAACCGGTGCCCAATATCGTGTGGCCTTCGCTAAGCCTCCTGGAGCTGGAAAAGTGCCCCATTGCACCACATCGATGAACTTGGAGGCCCTTCTTCCATGCACCAGTGAACCAGCGCGCTGACCTGGTCACACACAGAGAGAGGCAAGGCGTGGGGAGGGCGGGGATGCACCTCTGGCCTTCCGTTCAATGTGCTAGCTTTCCCACCACGGAGGTAAGCTCGCAGATTGCCCGCGTCTCGCTGAATTGCATACTCTCTGCGGGGGGGCAGGTGGAGTCAAACCGAGGTGGCAACCGGGTCTTCGCTCGGTTCAGGACACGTGTCTTGCCACGAGCAGCTTAAGAAGGTTGAACTGGTTGAGAGGGAAGCCACCAGATTAATAAGGCTCCCACGACCATTGCCCGAATGATAAGGCGTTTAGGCTGCAGAAGTGGGGCTGAACGGCTCCGCAACTCAGAGGCAATCCGGAAAAGCTATCATTCAGAACGGGTTGGGACACATCCCTCTGGAGGCATGAGTACAGATCGGAAGGAAGAAGTGCAAGAAATTACCGACCTCTCGGATAGCTATCCAACTACGCTGGCAAGATGGTGCTATTCGGTAAGAGCCGAAGATCCTGGTCAGGCAGGCAGGGCGAGAGGGCGGGTTGCATACGCATCCAGTGCGGCGATGTCGTTGCGTCCAAGCTTCAGGGCGGCCGCCGCGCGGTTACAATGGTAGACTGCCTGAACCACGGCAATAGAACCGGAAGATAATTAAAAGGTTAATAGGAATATATGGAACCTTACACGAGCCAAGGTGTAAACCGTTCGAAGTGGAATCAGTGACCCATAACGAAGTTGGTGGCGAAGCAGCGAGCAAGAAGTAAACCCGAACAATCTTGTGCCGGCCTGCCAAACTCGACGCAAGTGCCTTCCTGAAAAGATAGTTTTGACAGCAACCTCTGCTAACAGGCCACACCTTCGACGGGCACAGTCGAATAGCCTCCGTGTAGTCATCAAATGCAATGCCATATTCCTTATTTTTATAGCTTCGGGTACCTGTCCGCACCAAAGTTATGAGCTTCCCTGACCACGTTTCGGATCAAACAAAGGATGATGTGACGGGCAGCAGCGGCAAGAGGAATAGTGAGAAAGGCGAGCGCAGATTACAAACTCTGGGTGCATCAAATCCCGAGCGAACCTTGGTCATTTGCTTCGTCTGCGCGCACGTCGTCGTACTCACCATCGCACCACCAGTGCGCCGCACCGCCCTCCTCTTTCTCCTGTAGACGCCGGGTCCGATCAGTCAAAAGGAGATGCTGCAAAGAAATGTTCGAACGTGTGGTGGGAGCTCACTTTCTCACTTATTTTCTCGAGCTCGGCGGTCTCGCGGCGCATCTCCTCAAGTATGGCAACAACTTCAGGATCATCTTGGATACCTGCACACTTCGCCTGTGGACCGCAAGCGTGCGAGAGTACTTTACTAAATAAGGGGATATGCGCTCCCTGAGAAAAAGTGTCTAGAATAACGTCGTTCTCTGTGAGAATGACTTACACGAGCTATGGGAGCGCACCTTCCACTCGAAGTCTTTCAGCTTTTCTAGTCGCCAAACACGCCCGGCCTCTACTTCGTCTGCGGAGCAAGGACGCACGAGTCAGGCAGCTTTTGAGGGGCTTTCCAACCGTACTGAGTACGCGTCAAAAGAACTTTGGGCTCGCGAGATATGACAGCGAACATCAACCTGTAGGCCCGTAGTAAGGCTGGAATTCGGCATAATCACTTGTCATGCCTTCCGTACGGCCGCGATGATTGTTTCGAAGAAAAACTCCCGAGAAAGAAGACACGAGTGCGTTACGGATGGGTGGGTGTCACGCCTAAAGACAAAGCCGAGAACAGGCGACCCGAACGATCAAAAGCAGTTAGCGGATCGAGGTTTATTATCACTTGCTTTGCTATTGCAAGATTCTTCTCTTGTATTCCAAACTGTTTTGATACTCCATTTCACACCTGAATTATCAAACTCCTCTCGTGTTATCTGGTGTAGCCCTAAATATTTCTATATCATATCACACCTACGAGGGTCACGATGACGATCGGATGGAGGCACTGCACTGTTAAGTCAAAACCATGTTCAGTCTTAAGCTCGAGGATGTCATTTCTGAATGCGCGTCGCCCAGCCTCCTCATGCTAGATGCTTGCATTGCATGAATAGAACGGTGTACAGTATAGATACCTCGGTACTCTATAGTTTGGCTATCATTGGCTATCATTACTCTCACAAGTCAGAGCCTCCGGACGCGGCGATTTTCTCCCGGTTTATCGATTTTTTTATTTTCTGTGGTAGTCTAGAGGCTCTGATACTATTCGTAAGAGGCCAAAATGAAGGTGTTCCAAAGGCCTTGAAAATTTCAGCGTTCTGAGAATGGGTTATTCGAAGCAGAAGTTCTGCTTGGAACGGGGCCAAAAAGTGAACTGGCTCGCCAGGAACGCAGACCAAAGAGTTTCCAGACCAGACTTCTGCAGTCTGCAGATTGACGAATATCAAAAGTGGCATAACTTTTGAACGCATTTGCCATTTTGGTTGATCCAAAGATCGGTCTTGATTAGATTACCACACTCGTTTCGAATATGCACATGAAAATGTGGTGTGTGGTACTCATTGTCTAAGTGTACCGTATCTCACACGACCGCGCCTTCTGCTTTTTAAGCTAAAATATTATTTCGCATGATTCACTTCGCAAACCTGCCATGTTTCTACTATCGAACATGTTGTTACAAACCACTTGGCTCCCACCTTCAGTAATATGCCAACCTCGTGAATGCGTTTGCTTAGCATCCTTCATCATATCAGATTATAAATCAAATACTTTTTCTAGACGAACGCTGATTGTTCATGTTGCCTTGCATGCCTCTCTTGCTCGCAGTGCTAACGGGCTCTGACCTCCTCCTTCGTTTCTTTGACATAATCATTTGAGATTTCGCTTGACATACATCACATTTCCCGTGGCAGTGACTTTTTCTATCGCCCTTTTCACCAAAATACGTCATTATTTGCTTATGTCGGCACACCTGGGAGTTGTCACAAAATTCTTTCATCCTTTGTAGTTGGTCACTTGCGATATCCGCCGTTGATCCATTTGTGAGAAACGTTCTCAAGTTGTTACAATCTATCGCTGCGTATAGCAATAAGCACTCGCTGTCATTACCATCCCGACCGGCTCTGCCTATCTCTTGAACATAGCCATCAAGTGATTGTGCCATGGAATGATGCACTATCCATCGAACATCTGGCTTATCTATCCCCATTCCAAATGTTGTCGTTGCGACCACTACTTTGTACGTGCCTTCCATCCAGCCGTCGTACACTTGCGACCTTTCAAACTCATCGAGATCCCCGTGATAAAAATTTGCAGGTATGCCTCGCAAGATCAACCAAGCCGATAATCGGACACATTGATCTTTTGTGGAGCAATACACTAGCCCTGTCGTTAGAGAACCATCCTTAGATTGAGCCAATATGAATCTTTCCACCTGTGTCCATGAGAGTGGCACCTTATCCGCGTCCTCTACAACTACTGTAGTGCCTTGTAACTTCTCGATAACCGAGATATTCAAATTTGTCCTTTTGCTCGATCCGATAAACACTTTTGCTGCTTTCATTCTCAAGGTATCTTTTATGTCTGCTATCGTTTTCTTAGATGCAGTGCCCGTGAACGCACCGATAGGGACTTGTGCATATAGGTCCTTGAGCTCTCCTAGCCGCGCGTAGCTCGGTCTAAAATCATGACCCCACTGACTAATACAATGTGCCTCGTCGATGATGAAACGTGACAGCTTTTCTCTCTCTGCCAAGCTTGCAAGCACCACATTCAACTCTTTGTCGGACATCAACGCCTCAGGAGTCACATATAATACCCTTGTCTTTTGCATTTGCAGCGCATGCAAGCTGGCTTTCTTCTCGTTACACGAATTGCCGGGATACATATCCGCGGGGACTTTCCGACTTTTCAAGGTGCACACTTGATCCGCCCCAAATACACCCAGCACCCCAAATACCTTTCAGGCATCTCCAAACATCCCGCCATACGTTCGAAAAACGCAAAGTACTGAGCATAACGAACCACTGAAAGAAATCCGCACCTCCATCCCTGTCCCACAACTCAAGTTATACGAGTTCGAGATGCGACAAAACTGTATCACCGACGCGCCTGCACGCATATTGCACCCCAAATACCTTTCAGACATCTCCAAACATCCCGCCATACGTTCGAAAAACTTAAAGTATTCAGGTTAAGGAACCGCTGAAAAAAATCCGCACCTCCATCCCTGTCCCACAGCTCAAGTTATACGAGTTCGAAATGCGACAAAACTGTATCACCGACGCGCCTGCACGCATATTGCACCCCAAATACCTTTCAGACATCTCCAAACATCCCCCCATACGTTCGAAAAACTTAAAGTATTAAGGTTAAGGAACCGCTGAAAGAAATCCGCACCTCCATCCCTGTCCCACAGCTCAAGTTATACGAGTTCGAAATGCGACAAAACTGTATCACCGACGCGCCTGCACGCATATTGCACCCCAAATACCTTTCAGACATCTCCAAACATCCCCCCATACGTTCGAAAAACTTAAAGTATTCAGGTTAAGGAACCGCTGAAAGAAATCCGCACCTCCATTGCTGCCCATCGCTTGATTTCTCAGCGACCCCAACTCGTCGCATCAAGCAGAGTAAGTCGAGCCAGAAAGGAACTTCATGGGGATGTTAAGGAGCACCCTCGAGGTTTCAGTATATCGTGGACCGCTTAATCAACGAACTTTCCTAATAGCTGAATATTATATGCTGCGCGCGGTAACAGTTACATTTTTTTCAGTATACAGTAAGCATACAAAACAGGCGTTTCCGCGGTTCGCGTAGGTTTTCTGGAAGGAAAAGGTAGCGAAATTCAGGCCAAACCACGAAAAGAACCAGAGGTTACGAGCTGCTTTCCATTGCTTTCTGTCGAGAATCGCGCGATCGGCCGCGCAGCGGCCGAAGCTCGTAACCTCTGGCTTGCGAGAGTAGGCTATCATTGGCTAACTTTGGCTATCCGATTTGAAATTATGACAGCCCTGTCATCGGGGGTCTGCTGGGGTCTGAGGGGGGTGTCTAGGGGTCACAAAAATTAAATTTTACCGATTTCATCGCCGGTGGGGGTCCCCTTCGTCGACCCCCCCAAATTTCAGTAGGTTTAGGGTTTAGGTTCTGGGGTTAGGGTTTAGGTTCGAGAAATTACGTGAGAATTACGTCAGAAATCGTAATTTAGTTCAAATGCGTATTTAATAAAATAGGGTACCGGGTAGTAGGGTAATGGGCATTTGAAAAAACATTTTCTAAATCATAAAATTTATTCTACAAAAATACTTTTCTTCCTTTGAAATACTTTTCTAAACAACCCATTACCCTACTACCCCTTACTTTTTATATAAATAAATATACATATAAAGATAAGTAATTTTATGTTAATCTCTCATATTCCCTCATATTCCCTCATATTCCCTCATATCAAAATTTGCCGATTTAATCGACGATGGGGGGTCCCCTACGTTGACCCCCCAAAATTTCAGCAGGTCAAATCGCGGAAATAGCATCGTCTCGGTCATCTCGGTAAAAATGCGTATTTACGAATAAACGAATAGGGTACCGGGTAGCTAGTAATGGGCATTTTTAAAAACATTTTCTATTTCATAAAATTTATTCTACAAAAATACTTTTCTTCCTTTGAAATACTTTTTAAAACAACCCATTACCCTACTACTCATTACCTTTTATTTAAATAAATAAATGTTAATTTATGTTATTCTCTTACATTCTCTCACATTCCCTCATATTCTCTCATATTCTCTCATATATTTTTTTAACTTTAAGAAAAGCTCTAAATAGAATAAATTGGATATGCCTACTCAAATAAATCTTTTCTTTTCACTTCCTTTTGATACTCAAAGAAAAATATTTGAATGGAAGACAGTATATGAATCAATCGATTTAAACAAATATTATTTCGAACTTATTAAGGAATATGAAATACTTAATCCTAGCAAATTGTTGATGTGGGACATAAGTCAATTTCTATTTTACAACATTTTTGAGCTATTTTTTGACGATTTACTCCGAGATAATTATGATAGAGGGTTTGAGCTTATTGAACAAATTTTAGAAGATAATATCTTGGAATTTTTTTGGGATGTATATGAAGTGGATAGAGAGGATGAAGAAATTGAATTTGAAATACTTGACGATGTATTATACAAAATCTCCGCAAAAGAGTATTTTATTATGCGAGCAAATATTTTACAACTCTATGATGAACGTGATGAAGAGGATGCACGCCGCTTTGCTAACAACTTTCAAGATTGTCCGAAAGACATATTTAAGCATTATATGTGTATAGAAATACTTGAGAACTTACTTCCATTTATTTTCAACGGAGACATATATATGAACAAATATGAACAATATAAATCGTCCGTTAAATGCTTAAAAAGAATGACCAATTTTGCAAAACTAAATCAGCTTTAAGACATTTGAAATTGCACATTTGTTGCCAATTCCGATTCACTAATTAATTCTCTTTGGCATTTCCAACACGGGGTTTCGATATATTTGCAACGACTCATTCGTATGCCACCGAAGATTGCCGCAATTATCATTACTAACACATTTCCGAACGCTTGTAAATCGCAAGAATTATTGAAAATATCCATATATCTTATAAGCTAGATATGTTTTGAACGCTTCCTATACAAGGGTTTATAATACAATGCATTTTTCTTCAAGCTTTTAGCCCTCTTTTGCTTACCCTTACACGAGCACTTCATTTAATAGTATATTATCTTATAATAGATTATTTTTTCCTCGTATTCTATTTGAAATTTGTTTTTGTTTTCTCAAATAACTTCGTGACTCGAGGGAATATATTGTCTTCGCAATCGCTCGTGATCGTCCATCCGGCAACAAATCATATTGCGGTCGTATAGGTGCTTTTGTGTCGTTTATGCTAGGCAATTTTAGTTTAGATGGAGACCTATTGACAATTTTAGTAGTTTTCCCTTTTTGATACTCATTTGCGCACGAGCGAAGTTTCGCTATCCATTCCTTTCTGGTGCCCATTTTAATGTTATATAATATGTTATGCTATATATTAATAATACAAATCATATGCTACGTTCAACTTTAAGTAAACGTAAAAACGCGGCTTTATGTAGGCAAATGGAAGCAAATGCTCTTGGAATAACACCTATAAGTCATGAAAAATTACTAAAACAAACACAAAAATTTGCACAAAAATCTGGCGGATATGCACCTTCGGTACCGAATTTCGATGACGGAATACTAATCAACGGCAAACCGATTATAGATTACACCGAACCCAAGTTCAACCCGCTATTAGAAAACAATAATGTGCCAGGGGCACGACGACAGATGCTCGGAGATATGTTTTTGATTGAACGTGCAAAGGTACACAATTCGGATTTTTATAATATACTGGATCAGGGCCAGATTGAGGTACAAACGATAATTCGGTTCCGAGTTCTGAAGGCTAAACACTTCTCAAGTGCTCTACTTATTCACTCGTCACTCGGGTTGCAGGGTCAACCACTCGAGAGCCGATGTCACACTTCGGCTCAACGTTCAGTTCCCGATCCGATCTCATTTCTAATTCCGATTCGTCATTCTCGATTCAGATGTTATGCCGACAGGCTGACACGATGACTGCCCCACAGTACTGTCATACTACTGTACCGTCATACTGTCATACTGTCATAGCGTCATACTGTCATACTGTCATAACCTTAATATCTGATATTCGATTTCATTGTCTTTTCAACCCCGATGCGAATCTGACCATTCTTCGAGGGTCTGACTGAGTTCCACGATGACACCCCCCCACAGTACTGTCATACTACTATAGTGTCATACTGTCATACTGTCATAGTGTCATAGTGTCATACTGTCATACCCCGGACATCTCGTATTCATTCTCATCGTGATTTCAAGCCCAATCTCACTGTCATCGTGCCAATCCCAGATTACCCCCGATGACACACATACGGACGCATAGACATATCGGCTCACGCTGTGCCTCCGGGCACAACTCTCCCCCCCTTAGGAGTGGTCTACCTCCTGGGATCACTCCGCTAAGGTACCCATCTAAGTTCCAGTTCTTAGGTTTTCTGGTTCCTTGCTGTTTCCAGTTCTTAGGTTCTCTGGTTCCTCTTCGAGCATAGTTTGCCTGCCGCTACCAGGGCACCACTTTCAAGAAGAAGGGTGCCACTTGGAATCTAAAGCGGGTCTTCAGTGTCGCGGAGGCGTAAATGTCGGAAAAGTTGTCGTAGCAGAAGTGCTGGCACGGGATATACACTCGCAGATCGACCTGCTCCAGTCTGCTGCGGGTGAGGTCCAAGCTGAGCAGTCTCTGGATGAGCACCGGTTGCCCATCTGCACGCACACGGTGTTGAAGTAGTACAGCGTAGCAGGGGCGAGGGTGGTGCTGAGTTCGTCCATATGCAGGTGGGTTTCATGTACTGCGTACCATACATGCAGTAGGTACACACCAGCGGTGGGGGAAGCTGGCGCATCATAGGGCGAAGCCGTAGCGCGTTAGGGAAGCGACCTCTGGGGTTTTCCATGAACCAATGTTTTGGTTCTAGGTAGTCAATGATCTGCAATGCTCGTCGTACGATTTTGTCAGCCTGGGGAAGGTCAGGGGGTCCACCAGTGGTGCGCGCTTGACTGTACTGCCTGCAGGGGGGACTTGCCCAAATAACATCGAAGAATCCTTCCAGTGCCACGCAGTTAGCCTTTTCCGTGGGTCTGCGAGGTTGGACTGATAGATGGGCAGCGGCAGGACAACACGCGGTCGGGGGCGAAGGTCGCGGGGCTCTCCGCGGTTGTTGCCCATAATGGGGGGTCTGTGCCGGGGAACTCGCCGTCCCCTCCGACCCTCGATCCTCGCTTGTGTATAAGCAGGGCCGTCATCAAGAGGTAGCGACGGCTCATCGAAGGGGGTGCTTCCTGCGAGAGGGTGGCTGGGACAAGTCATCCCTCGGCGGCGATGGGGCACCAGCTGAGCGGTAGGTGCGTCGCAAGCGGGTCCCAGAGGTGAAGGCCACGCTCTTGGGATGGGGACGTTGGCCCCAAGGGTCTCTGCGTCCTCGGGCGCGTCGGGGTTCCACTGGTTCTGACCGCTTCTCCAGGGCGGAGAGGGTCTGATCATCAGGGCAAGACCTCACTTCCTCGAAGGGCAGGGTCTGGGGCTGGCCGCCGGCCAGTCATTCATCGCTCTCCACCGGGGGAAGGCCGTCACCCTCCACAAGCTCGATGCCCGCAAGGGCCGCCAGGGTCTGGTAGCTTTGCTCGTCCTCACAGGTAGCAAGAGCCAAGACCTCCTCGGAGAACTCCTCTGGGACGCCATCCACCGAGGAGATGTCCTCCTGCTGCTCGATGGCCCAAACGACGGCGGCTACAAACCCAGGGGAGTTCGCCAGTCGAGCGGGTGCATTGGCCCTCCACTCCTTGAGTTTAGCCTCGTCCGTACAGTTACGGACGATGTGCTCCGCAGAGCCGCAGGCGAAGCACCGGCGGACTTTCGGAGCATCAGGGCGGGAGAGGCCAGGTGGTGGTGGCAAAGGAGGCACTGCCGCGGCGACGGTGGTGGCAGGCCCGTTCTCCAGCATGGCAAGAGCTGGACGGCTCGAAGAGGGGGTACGCCTGTAGAAGGGGGTGCGAGGTGGTGGGTTGGCGAAGGAAACAGCACGGGGAGGACGGTCTTGAGAGCGCCTCTGAGCCGCCTCCGTGTCAATGTCGCTCTCCACCTCCTCAGCAACTTCCCGAATCTTCAACAAGGCGTTGTGGGTGCCTGGGATAGAATAAATTTTATGAAATAGAAAATGTTTTTAAAAATGCCCATTACGAGCTACCCGGTACCCTATTCGTTTATTCGTAAATACGCATTTTTACCGAGATGACCGAGACGATGCTATTTCCGCGATTTGACCTGCTGAAATTTTTGGGGGTCAACGTAGGGGACCCCCCATCGTCGATTAAATCGGCAAATTTTGATATGAGGGAATATGAGGGAATATGAGAGATTAACATAAAATTACTTAACTTAATATATATATTTATTTATATAAAAAGTAAGGGGTAGTAGGGTAATGGGTTGTTTAGAAAAGTATTTCAAAGGAAGAAAAGTATTTTTGTGGAATAAATTTTATGATTTAGAAAATGTTTTTTCAAATGCCCATTACCCTACTACCCGGTACCCTATCGTTATTAAATACGCATTTGAACTAAATTACGATTTCTGACGTAATTCTCACGTAATTTCTCGAACCTAAACCCTAAACCCAGAACCTAAACCCTAAACCTACTGAAATTTGGGGGGGTCGACGAAGGGGACCCCCACCGGCGATGAAATCGGTAAAATTTAATTTTTGTGACCCCTAGACACCCCCCTCAGACCCCAGCAGACCCCCGATGACAGGGCTGTCATAATTTCAAATCGGATAGCCAAAGTTAGTCAATGATAGCCAATGATAGCCAAACTATAGAGTACAGTACTCTAATGTTTAACTATCATTGGTTAACTATGACTAACTTTGACTATCTGTCATATTTGATATTAAATTATGACAGGGGTGTCAGCGGGGGTCTGTAAGGGCCGCCAGGGGGTCCGAAAATAAGTTTTGGCCGTTTTAATCGGCCGTGGAGGCCCCCCTATCGTGACCCCCTAATTTTTGTGTGCATTCAGGGTTTAGGGTTTAGTTTTGGCAGAATTATGTCAGAATTATGTCAGAATTGCGTCATAATGTGTCATAGTGGCGGCTACGCCGCCGCCGGTGCCGGTGCTGTGGAATTTGAATATGTCTTATGTGTTAAATATGGGCGTGCTATAAGGAACGGCGCAGCCTTAAATTACAATATTTATATATTTTTTCTTCATTTAATAAAATTAAAAAAAAGGGAGGTGGGAGGTGGGAGGTTGCCGTTTTCAGAAAGTATTTTAGGAAATAAATAAATAATTTAATATATTTCATTTTCATTATAAAAAAGTTTTCAAAAAGTAGCACCTCCCACCACCCAACCTCCCTTTTTTAAGAAAATGAATTTAATGAAAATGAAAAAATAAATTCGATAAAAATGAAAAGTAAATTCAATAAAAATGAAAAATAAATTCAAAAAAAAGAAAAATAAATTCAAAAAATGAAAAATAAATTCAATAAAAATGAAAAATAAATATTAAAAATAATCGGTGTGCGGAATGGCGCAGTCTATTAATATATCTATCATATATCTATCATTTTTTAACAAAAAAAATAGAAAAGGGAGGTGGGAGGTGGAGGTTGGGTAATTTCAAAAAGTATTTTAGAATTCACATAAATATATCATTTCATTTTATTGTCATTTGAAAAACTTTTCCAAAAAGTAGCACCGCCCACCGCCCAACCTCCCTTTTTATGAAAAATGGGAAAGTAAGAAGATGTAAGAAGATGTAAGTAAATGATAAGTAAATCACACACTAATGATTTGTTTTGACCACGCAGCATATTCACCACAAGAAATGGGTATCAGATTTTGGGTTTTACTTATCCTATCACAACAAACAATATATCGTTGTGTTCGTCTATGAAATACCTATATGTATGCATAGTTTCAGCCGAAAAGACCTCGTGACTCAAAAGTTATTCACATATCAAGAAACCCTATTATTTTCGGTGTGTATATCACCACAAGAAATGGGTATCAGATTTTGGGTTTTACTTATCCTATCACAACAAACAATATATCGTTGTGTTCGTCTATGAAATACCTATATGTATGCAAAGTTTGAGCCGGAAAGACCTCGTGACTCAAAAGTTGTTCACATATCAAGAAACCCTATTATTTTCGGTGTGTATATCACCACAAGAAATGGGTATCAGATTTTGGGTTTTGCTTATCCTATCACAACAAACAATATATCGTTGTGTTCGTCTATGAAATACCTATATGTATGCAAAGTTTGAGCCGGAAAGACCTCGTGACTCAAAAGTTATTCACATATCAAGAAACCCTATTATTTTCGGTGTGTATATCACCACAAGAAATGGGTATCAGATTTTGGGTTTTACTTATCCTATCACAACAAACAATATATCGTTGTGTTCGTCGATGAAATACCTATATGTATGCAAAGTTTGAACCGGAAAGACCTCGTGACTCAAAAGTTATTCACGTATCAAGAAACCCTATTATTTTCGGTGTGTATATCACCACAAGAAATGGGTATCAGATTTTGGGTTTTACTTATCCTATCACAACAAACAATATATCGTTGTGTTTGTCTATGAAATACCTATATGTATGCAAAGTTTGAACCGGAAAGACCGCGTGACTCAAAAGTTATTCACATATCAAGAAACCCTATTATTTTCGGTGTGTATATCACCACAAGAAATGGGTATCAGATTTTGGGTTTTACTTATCCTATCACAACAAACAATATATCGTTGTGTTCGTCTATGAAATACCTATTTGTGGTTTTTTTTTATTGAAAACGGCCAAGTATATCAAAAGTTATTCACATATCAAGAAACCCTATTATTTTCGGTTATTCCAATACGCAATAGAAAATGATATCAGATTATGGGTTTTACTTATCCTATCACAACAAACAATATATTGGTGTCTTTGTCTATGAAAGACCTATTTGGAACACCAAAAACTTTTTGATTTGGTCAAGTATACAAAAAGTTATGTACGAAAAACTAAATATATTACAGGGTTTCTTAAGCTAAGATAAGTATGTGCTTTATTGTGTGGCTATATGCTTGCGTATTGAGTTAAGATAAGTTATGATAAGTAAATAGAATGCATATGCAAGTTAAAATGATATGAAATTGCAAGCAAACAAGTGGGGAGTGGGTGTGCATATTGAGATCCTAGGATCCTCGATCGAGCAAGGCATACACGCAAGCAAGGCATACAAGCAAGCAACGCAGACAATTCTAGGTGTTGTGATGTATTAAACTTAAGCCCATTTGGGCGGGGAAGTTACACCAAACTCTAGGCACCTCTACTACTACTGCTCACTTGAGATCCTACACTTGCTGAGTCTTGCGCTTCTTTGCCGGTGGGGACGAAAGTAGAACACTGCCAGCATCGAAGTGAATTATGCCATCGGAGACCAGAGCCTGAAAACAAGCCAGTTGTTGAGACTGCTCCACCGTCATGGCCTGCCCCTCTAGAACCACGGCATGCCTCTTGCACACCGCAAGATCCTCGGGGTCCATGACCACCTGCCTGCAGGTCACAAACGAACGCACTGCTGCCGGCTTTTTGGGTGCGTCGGCGAATTCCTTCCACTCTTCACGTGCAGCTACAAGCTCATCATCTTGAGCTTTGACCTTACTCTCAAGAAAAGCGATCTTTGACTGCCAGGCTTGGAACTCGCGCATGTCAACTTGAAGCTCACCAGACCTGGAACGCCTAGGAGCTACAGGCTCAGCACCCTGAGTATTGTAAAATTGTTCGAGCTGCTCAAGAATAAACTTTTTTAATTCAGTGCGGAGCTGGTGGTTGGCATGCTTGATCTTCCCCTCTAAAACGCCATACCAGTGGTTGAAATAACCGTCAGTGACCCATGGGCCACTCTTACGCCACTTAGAGAACGTCTCTGGCCCAAGATCCTCTTCCTCCTCTTCCTCTTCCTCTTCCCCTTCCTCGTCATGCTCAGACTCGGCTTCACGCTTGGACTTAGGCATGTTGAAAAACCTTAAACCCAAAACACAGACACTTGCATGTTAGGGTACAAGCGCATGCAAACGTGAAAACACTAAATACAAATACATGCAAGCTAAAATTACGTTGCATATACTTCTACAATACAATTCTAAGTCGCGATATGCACTAGGACACGTTGGATCGAATATCTACCTTACACGTTTTTCCCGAAGACACCTGCGAACCCACCAAGAAGCCCTCCACCACTCTTGTCTGAAGATCCAGCGTCTGACTTGGGGGTTTCGGTCGAAATGAGTGGTGCAGGAGTAGAGAGAAGGTCTGGCGCTATCTATTGCAGGGTGTCCAGTTGCTATGGGTGGTGGACCCATCATACTTAGAACCGCCTCGCGACCAAACGACTCGATCATGGCTTGAAGAGCCACGCGTTGCTTCTCTTTCCCCTCTCGCGCCTCTCTCTCTCTCTTTCCTCAAGAGCCTCGATTTCAATGCTCCCATAAACACTTTCACCACGACGAACGTTGAAACTTTCAACTACTTCCTCTTGCTTGTTGATCGAGCATGCGACTTCCGACACTACAAGTGAGGTCACGTCACTCCCACTTTCGAAGGACACAACTTGCCCTTGATAATTCGTTTGGAGCACGACGTTGAAAGTGGCTTGAGGGTGTTCCTTGAAAACCTGCTCAAGCGTGATCTTATTGTGTTTTGCTTTCGGAAATTTTTCGCGTTCGCGTTGCACATAGGTTTCTACTTGGCGCTTGGCTTGTTTGGCAAGCACCGATCTTTTCTCATATTCTTCGTCACAAACATGAGTGGATTCTTTTCTGTTGAAACTCGTCATTTTTTCCTCAATATATGTGTCAAGATATGCAACGCTGAAAACAGTTTCGGCAGGGGCTTACCGTTAAACAGCGTCGGTCAACAGTAGATATTCACAAAACAGTAAATGATAGATGTATTTTTAATCCTATGCTGTTATGGCATTTGGAATTTCTACAGCATGGTCGGCTACACCGTCACTTTGTAAGATACATATCAAGGCATGCGTGTTCGTGCTTGCAACCAAGTTCTTCTTGGCATCATTAGCTACAATTTGAGCTATCGAATGCCTTGACAGGGGGTGTCTAAGGGGTCTAAATATGCGTTTATTGGGGTGTAAATCGATAATCAATTTCCGTAGTTTACTACGGAGATTACAGCATAGGAGTTAACTGTTTGCAAGGAAGCAACTATTTTCGTATATAATTTTTCAGATGACCGTCAGATTAAAATTAACAGTTCGATTTTATTCTCATCGAAATTCAATCTGAGATGCGGTCGCTCGTGGAGCGAATGACTTGGCTAATAATTATTTCTTGCAATGTGGCGGTCTGAAAACGGGTACACATCGGAATCCACATGGGTAGGTCATATGTGGCTTTTTTCCACGTAGATACCACACAGGCAAGTCCTACGTGGACAAAAACCACATAAGCAAGTCCTACGTGGCTCTTTTCCACGTAGATACCACATAGGCAGGTCCTATGTGGCTTTTGTCCACGTAGATTAAACTTAGACACGTCCTATGTGGCACTTAATAGTCTGAACTAAATTATAATTTATATATCGATAGAGTCTATGCATCGACTGTGCATCTGAATTATTATTATATAAATTATATTCAGTTTCACTTTATGTCTCGCTGTCGCGATTATGAACAGCGCTGTGTCGTGGCGGGTGGCGTGGTGGCAAGGCTGCTGGGGTCTCGGGTGTGCGGGTTGGCGGTGTCTGGGTGCGCGGGTTGTTTACGGGGGGGAAATTTTAGATATATACGGAATGTGGAAGGTTCAGGAAACTCAGCAGAATCTTTGGAAAAGGCCCTACTCTGAGAATTTCGAAAGTGCACGGGTTTTTATGTGCATCCCCAAAAGCCCTGACTGGCAACCTGACGAAAAGGTGCCTGGTCAGTGGGGAATCCTCGAGGGAAAACAGCACGGAACGGCTCAAGCTCGAAAACTTCCAGCCCTCCGGACCAGACTGGGAGAGCTTGACTTCGCAGCGAAGGCCGAGTGGACCGGTGGGCTCAACTTCTTGGGGGGGCCAAGGGTCAGCATGCCGACCCCTTGTTGTCGCATCATGTTCTCCACTTGCTCCCTTGTGTAGTCCCGTGCCATTTCCCTCATGAAAGCATCCGCCGCACACGTTCCTCAAACTTGCTCTTTTTGTGCTCCAGCCTCTTTCATTTGAACGTCCCTTGTCAGCTCGACCTCCTTGGTGTCCTGTTCCGTGTGTAGCATATTTTCCCTCTTCATGACCGCCCTTATCATTGGTCTGAATTTGTCCCTGCACCTGTTTGCTGTTTCCGTAGTGTGCAGCACAACGCATCGACTGGTCTGGAGCGTGTTTGTGTACACATGCTGTACCCATGCTCCGTTTCGTTCCCGTAACCATTGTTGCCACAATTCTGCAATGTATATCACCCAAACGCCGCAGTTGTATGAGTCATATTGGTGCTTGTCATACATTAGCGTGGCCCGGGATTCTTGGCACCCCATTGCTTCCTTGTTATCTTTTACCCATCCGCTTATCGTTGTTTGTAGCTCCTCCGTCATTCCCATTTGCCTCGGGGCGGTTTTCTTTCGCGTTTGCTTTTCTGCGCCCATAGAGTCGTATACACAGGCCTGCAGCGTGCGGTTATTCCCCGTGCCGCAGACTCCTATCATCAATAGCAACCAGTGTCCGTTTCCTATTACGGGTATTTGAGTGCCGCCCCTTTTGGTAACTTTTCCTTTCATCATTTCTAGGAATTTCCCGTCATTTTCCCTAAGTAGCCTTAGTATCTCCTGTATGGTTGTTGACCCCGGGGGGTTTTCTTCCAGTTCCTCGAGTGCGAGGTCCACTTGGTACATATTCAGCTTCCCATCCTCTGTAAATATCCCCTGCGTGACGGAGTTCCTAGGGTACTGCCCTTCCGTTTCCCTGGCCGAGCGTGTTCCTCCCCCAATGTGGGAGGGCTGTTGTGGTGCTGCGGCATCCTTTCCCACACCCTTCACTTTCACTGTTTCCTTCTGGTTTGGTCCTGTGTCGAGGGCTTTCTCGTGTGCTACCGCCGTTTCTTCCCTCGTTGTTTTCACCACTTCACTGAAGTACTTTGGTATTGTTTTGTGTTGTAGGCTTTTCGTTGCTTGTTGTGCCTTCTGCGTTTGTTCAACCAGCATGCTTAGCGCATCTAGTGTTACGTGCATAGCCATCAGTTGAGCCCCTTCCATCTTTGCTATCTTCCGGCTTTCGCCTGTCATGCGGCGCATCTCGCCGTGTCTTCGCATCCACCTACTTTGGTTCCTATCCTCTGTTGCCTGCCTTACCGCCTGCTTGCTTCTAACTAGTTGTGGCCTGTCGTATTTGGTACGTTGTATCCACCTGCATGTTTTCCCTATCACGTGTTCACTCCAGTATCTCCTCCCTCGTTTGTGTGCATATGCATGCTCCCGTCGGTTTGCCCTTAGGTAATATGTGAAGCTTCTCCTGAAGCTCGCCCTTTGTTCCTCCTCTTCTTCTGTGACGAACCACCTAGGGCCCCTTGTGAGCCTTTGCGGTATTGTTCCTTGGTTTCGGTTATCCTCCCTCCTTGGCAGCCCTTCATCCCCACCCTCTCTTGTTTCGGTTCCCTGTCGGGTTGTTTCTGCTGTTGCCATGCCATTTTTCTGTGTACTATGTTTAGCATGTTTCCTTTCCAGTGTTCCGTTCCGCACTCTTGTCTCCGTCCCCCTGCTAGTCTCCTTGCATTCTTTTATCTGTGCATTTTGTGTTGGCTTTTGGCCTAATCTTTTTCGTCTGCCCATGTTACTTCTTGTTAGGCCCGTAATCATGGCGCAAATTGCAAGTATCACTTTGTCCATTGCAGCTTCATCATGGGTATGGTCCGTCTTTCGCCAACTTTTTCCCCGTGAGCTGTTTGTGTTTCGCCCGTTTCGCCAATTCTTATGTGCCCCACACTTCGTGTCGTTTTCTTTGTTACGTGTTACACGTGTGTGTGGTCTTCCCTCGTTGTCCTCGCTGCATACTTGGGTTTCGTACCACTTCAAATATCGTTGTGTATATCTGTTGAGCTTTTCTCTAAAATATTTCATCCTGGGTTTCATTTTCACCGAAGTTTGGTTTTTTACGAATTGCGTCCTGCACAATACACTCGAGGTCCAGGGTTGTTCATTCGTTCCTATCTTCGTTTTCCCCTCCCGTTTCAACATATGCAAGCATCGTGCAGGGTATGTTTGTCTGGTTTTACTCTCGTGCGCCCCTATTTCTCCGTTTCCTTGTAGGTATGCACCCTCGGGTTTAGGGCCTCCCCTTATAGTTACTAATATAGTCGTACAATTGGTTTTGTTTTTCCCTTTTCCTTTCCGTCCGCTTTGTGGGTCGTTTATTTCGCCGGTTTCCTTCTCATTACTCCAATTGCCCCACTCTTCCCTCTTCGTGTGGCCTTCCTTGTTACGCGTTACACATGTGTGTGGCCTTCTCATGCTAACCTCACTGCATTTTTGGGCCTCGCCCTTTTTCATATATCGCTGTGTACCCCCTTGGGGTACCCCCTTGAAATATTTTGTCCCGGGGTCCGTTTTTGCAAAATTTCGATTTTTTACGAATTGTTCCCAGCACAATTCGCTTAATGTCCAATGTCGTCCGTTCGTACTTATTTTCATTCCCCTTTCGCATCTCACCATTTGCAAGCATTGTGTAAAATATTTTTGTCTAGTTTTGCCTTTATGTGTTGCTATTCCCCCTTCATCCTGTAGGTATGCCTCCTCAGGGTTAGGGTTTCTTCTCATTTTCTCGTGTACAACCGCGCAGTTTGTTTTAATCAGCTCCTTACTTTTCAGCGTGCCTTGTGAGTTATTTTCATGGCCATTATTCCCTGCGCACCTCCATTGTTCGCGTGTTCCTCCTTCCTTATTGCCCCCCCTTGGTACGCGTTACATACGCCTGCAGCCTCCTCCCGTCCTCCTCACTGCATATCTGAGCTCCGTTTTCTTCAATATTTAGTTGTGTATGCCCTTTGGGTGTCCCCTCAAGATATTTGTCCATTTGGGTTGTTTTTACGAAACTTCGTATTTTAACGTAAAGCTCCTGGAGCAATTCGCTAAATACCGAAGGTCGCCAGTTCCTTCTGAAAACTTGTGTATTGCCTGTCCATTTGTATTATAGCCCTCCCAAGAGTTTTCCCATCGAGCCATTCGTTGCTATTCCCCCCAGGGGCCTTTTAGTGTTCGGTTCGCTTTGACCAATGCAGCAGGCATAATAGCTGCCTATGAAGGCTAACACTGTATTAAGCCTATTGCCCTTACTTCTTGTAATATATACTAATACATGTCGATCATCTATATACCCTGCTCTTAATGTTCTATCATTATGTTGTATCAGGAGCAGGAAATTGATCCTTCCTTGCTGAGGTGTAGTGAGCCTTGTACCAAATCATACCCTTGCACAGATACGCATACATGCGAGATATCATATCTGTGGATAAATAAAAACTGCTATGCTACCTTTGCCAGACCGTGGTTTGTCATTCGGATCTTATGGCCAGTAATTCCGCAGCTACCGGAATACTGAGGTAGACGGAGTTGTGATCCTGAGTTATGATTGACATACATAACTAAACGAATTCACATTAGTACGTTGTCGAATCCACCCTATGAAATGTTCGTCAGTGCGCGCGTACCGGACCGAAAAAGGAGTTTGGCAGTCGAGTGAGGATTTAAAGTGGACTTATAAAGACCCTCCGATATCTCGTAAGCAGGGCCTCCTCCGTTTGCATTAAAACAAACCTTATTCAAAAAAGGTTCTCCATTCTGCCTGTGAACCTTCATAGTAGCTCTTGGAGGGGAGGAAGGGGTGGATGCATTATATAAGGCCGTGGAAACAAGTACCCAATGGGTCGAATCGTCGATCGGCAAGCGCAATATCTATCCGTAATGTAAACCTCGGAAGATACCCTGAGCGTCACTCTGAAATACGAAACGCAAAGCAATCACGGGGGCTCGCAACATCCCAAAGACTGTAAGGCTATATGCCTAAGGTGAGGGTTTAAAGTGGACTCAGTTCCCCCCGATATCCTAAAACACCTTGAGGGACGCCTCATCGGTGTAAGAAGACTGGCCAAGCCCGGATCGCAGAAGCTTGAAATAGAGATGTTCGACTCGCTGACGTTCCTGATCAAGAAAGTCTGCAAGGATGCGTTTCGACGACTGCACTTTATTCCCGAAAGTACATGGTTCAAGTGGCACGCGCACGTGTGTGGGGGCGGCATTCTGGAGAGCACAAGTAGGAGGAATGCGACGCTGTTCTGGGTTGAACTCGAAGGCACCCAGCTCCTCCCAGTGGGTGTCCCACGCAGACCCTTTGGACCCGAAGAACTTGTCCCTGTCAAACTTGGAGCAGTATGTCGCCGCGTGACTGTGTGTGCTAGGAAGCAAGCACAAGAGCAAGAAAAATGGCTAAGTACAAAACGCAAGAGTACTCAGTACGGAGTACAGTAGGACCGATCAGAATGATGTTGATGTGAGGTGCCTAGCCTGTTGTACGGAGTACTCAATACAGTTGAGTTATGGAAAGAGTTCATGAATGTATAAGAACTCGAAGTGTAACCAGTTTCGGAGATGAGAACTGAACTGAAAAGTGTAACATAAAAGTAAGAAGCCGTAACTGCTGTATATTGTGTAATGAAAGCATACACTGAAAGCAAAAGCATACTAGGAAGAATTACGAAACCGAATTCCGAATAGTGGACCAACCGAAACCATACCTCGTGCGGTCGTTTAATAAGTAGATATAAGACAAGTCCGAAACCGTAAAGAAGAGGGAAAGCAAGGGTGTAGACTCCCACAAAATGGTAATTAGTCCGTTTTTTCACGTTGCTTCCCTGTTGTTTTGCGCAAATTCTGATCGAGTGCAGCCTTGCCTCGCGTGATTAGCTAGCTTAGACCGTCCTACGAAATCGAGGATGCCTGTTCTTTTGCTTGCGTTGCGCGGCGTTGGTTGTGCTTGAGGGTTCCAGGTACTCTTGGGGCCGCGTTGGCGTGGAGGAATTCAGCCCAACGACAATCTTTTAAGGTGCGCGCGTTGCCCCTTCTCTTGGCACGCATACGCACGCACGCATAAGCCGTAGTTTCGGCGTTCCGCAGGGGCCCAAATTCCAAATCGCTTCAGATTTTCGGCAATTCCGACCCTTCGCGGCGGAAGCGCTGCGCAATTTTTTTGAAACTTGCGTAGCTTTTGCTAAATTTCGGGATCGGTTTGGGATCTTACGTGCCTCTAGTGTAGCCCTCTAGTCCCCCCTATTCCGGAAATTGCCGCGCTTCGGCCGGTGTAACTGCTTGTGCTCGCACACAAGTAGTGAATTTCTGGGAGCGGGTGCTAGTTGCCGCGCGTGGCGTGGGGCGCTTTCACTTGATTAGTTTGCACGCATACCGCGCATAATGTTCCCGGATGGAGCTTTAATTTTCTAGTTCCCTCTTCTCCGGAAATTGCCGCGCTTCGGCCGGTGTGAGCTGCTTGTGCTCGGGCACGAGTAGTGAATTTCTGGATCGGCGGGTACTGGTCACCGCGCGTGTCATATAGCACCTCCAGTTAGTTAGATCGCACCAGAGCACGCATATAATGTATTCGGATGGCGAGGAGTTCCAGAGTCAGTCGGGTCGTCGTGGGAGGGGTCGGGCCGGCGCCGCCCCCGGCTCGGCCGTAGGGTCCGGTCGGTCAGGATCTCGCGCTGCGGGTCTGTCGGTCGGCCCGGGCTCTTCGGAGTTCTGGGGCGCGGCTGGCAGATCGGACGGCGGGATTGACGCTCCGTGAGAGGGGGAGTGCGGCGTGCACTCGCACGCCAATACGACGGTGAAGCCCTCGAGGCTACATCGGCGCGCACGCCCCTGAGGGCCCCTCCGGGGTTGTCGGGTGGGACCCCCAGGGCCTCACCACCGAGAACCCCCTCACCAGCGAGAGTCAGTGGGGCCGAGCCGGTGTCCGAGCTCGCATTGAGCTCTGCACCACGGCAGCCGGCGCGCCGGAAGCGTGCGTCGCCCGGAGCTCCGGCACCGGCGGCGAGCGCCAGCTCAGAGTCGGACTCGGACCGCTCGGCTAAGGGACTGAGGATATCATGCGATGGGACTACCGACAGTTCAGACCAGGACACTTCGACGTAGTCTGGGCTAGCCCACCTTGTACAGAGTACAGCCAGGCGAAGACAGTAGGCATCCGAGATTTGCGCGCTGCGGACAGGCGAGTTCGTAGGACATTGGAGATCATCCGGTACTTGAGGCCCGAAGCATACTTCATTGAGAACCCGAAGGGAAGAGAGCCCCACGGTTTGCACACGCGTCGATGCATGAGCAATCTACCAGCTCCGCACCTCGTCACGTACTGTAAATACGGGACCGCATACAGAAAGCCCACGCACATCTGGACCAACGTTCCGTTGCGCACACCCCTGCGAGTGTGCGATTCCGACACGCCTTGCGAATTCTTCCGGCAACACGGTAGGCACGAGAAGGTCGCGCAGGGAGGGCGCGCGATGAGAGCCGGAGGTGTGTTTGCGAAGGGCATGGGAGCGCGAGAGAATTTGTATGGGATTCCTTCAGCACTGTTAAAACAGCTTTTCCACAACCTGACCTTACATGAAGAGGTGCATGCGTTCCTGTCTGAACTGCTTGTCAGGGAAGATCTAAGCGAGATGAGCGGTTTAGTCCAGTCAGCTGTTGTTGAGAGTGACCTGCCCGAGTTTGAACCGGAACCGATAGCGTTAGCGGGAGTACGAGCCGAAGTGACGATCATACCCGAGGGCGGATGGGAATCTGACGCGAGTGGTCTTAGCGATTGAGAGCGTTGGGGAGCTTCGAGAAGAGCGGTGGCTCCAGCCTTGGCGAGACCAGGCGGCAGGTGAGAACCTGGGCAATCCATCCAAGAGAGCAGTGGCTCTAGCCTTGGCACAGCCAGGCAACAGGTGGAAATCTGTATAATCCATTTGACCCCAGCCTCGGTACGACCAGGCGGCAGGTGAGAACCTGGATAATCTATCCAACCGAGCAGTGGCTCTAGCCTCGGTACGACCAGGCAACAGGTGGAAATCTGTATAATCCATTTCATGAGAGGATTGGCTCTGGGCCTGGCACGACCGGGCAGCAGTTGGAGATCTGGGTAAAAGCTCTACGCATTCCGAGGAGGCGGTAAGGGTTTAAAACCTTTCCTCCGGGCCGGCATCCCGAGAACTGTCAGGTAATTGGCAAACCTATTGTCATCACCTGTAAGTGTACCGTGTTGGAAGGTTTGAAACCTTGAGCGTGGTAATGGATGTGAGATCTCGAGCCTTGGGGGAGCCTGGTAGTGCAGATGGCAGACCGGTGAGAGGCCGACCCTTGTGCTTAAGAGGTTGATCTCCTTATTGCGGTGTGTCTTGGGAAGTGTAATGTCATCCCAGACAACAGGCGGCTGAGACCTGTATAATCATCCTGAGCAACAGTAGAAGATCTGTATAAAAACTTTACTGGTCCGACGTGGTCAGCGTGGACGTGACCTTCCCTAAGGGGGGGGAGTTGTGCTAGGAAGCAAGCACAAGAGCAAGAAAAATGGCTAAGTACAAAACGCAAGAGTACTCAGTACGGAGTACAGTAGGACCGATCAGAATGATGTTGATGTGAGGTGCCTAGCCTGTTGTACGGAGTACTCAGTACAGTTGAGTTATGGAAAGAGTTCATGAATGTATAAGAACTCGAAGTGTAACCAGTTTCGGAGATGAGAACTGAACTGAAAAGTGTAACATAAAAGTAAGAAGCCGTAACTGCTGTATATTGTGTAATGAAAGCATACACTGAAAGCAAAAGCATACTAGGAAGAATTACGAAACCGAATTCCGAATAGTGGACCAACCGAAACCATACCTCGTGCGGTCGTTTAATAAGTAGATGTAAGACAAGTCCGAAACCGTAAAGAAGAGGAAAAGCAAGGGTGTAGACTCCCACACTGTGAACGTTGAGCGGCGACGCGAACACCTCCGCCTGGATTCCAAAGGCTTCCTGGAGCGCCTGCATGATTTCCCGGGGGGGAGCGTCCAGTGATTCTGCAGTGCAGTTTTCTTGACCTCCTCCTCCTCCTCGCAGGAATACCTTTTGACTAGGAGGGCTATCTCTGTGGCGAACCCGTGGACCGTGCCCAGCTGTGGCTCTCGCTCCTCGAAGGATCTCCGTTGCTCTTCTCCCGCCGGTGTGTGGGTCTGGTCTGTGCTGTCCGTGCCCGTCGCGGCCACATATCTGTCGTAGAGTCTGTCCAGTACCTCTTCTTTGAGAGCACCCACTGTCCTGCCACGTTCGTCGTGCACGAACACATGGTGCCTGCCTTCCTCTGTCGTGAGCGTGCACCTGCCCGAGGGTGCGGCGTCCCAGTCTGGGTTGAAGGGCTCGGTGTATATGTGAAGCTTGGTGACCCCCGGCCAGTAGTGGGCGTGCTTGGTAGGAGTCCCCGACAGCGGTTCCCGTTCTGTGGGGCGCCGGGCCTGTTGATCTTCCCTCTCCTTGTTGTGGAACAAGTCCGCCGCTTGCTCGGCCTGGCTCGGGTCCATCCCCTCTACCCCTCCGGTCAGCAGGGTGTCTTCCGTAACCCATGCTTCCCCTTGTGGGTGCACTGGCCCGAGCAGGTACTCCTTGCTCCCCCGGTGTGTCCTGACCGCCAGGATCGTGGTGCTCGCTGACGCCCCGACTGTCCGGGGCTCCGCACCCATTTCCGCGAGCGCTTCAGGATCACGGACAGCTTCTGGGCCAGTGCCGACCGAGAGTTCCATGGTGTCGATCCTCCACCACCTGCGTCTACTTCGGTTGTCGTTTACTGGGGGGTGTGTTGCCCAAACCACCTTCTCGCTGCTTACGAGGTGCGTGGTCATTAGCCTCACCGCGTCCCTTGGCAATCCGCTTGCGGCTGCGTGTCGGAATAGCTCTCCCGTCCTGACGTATCCTTTGGCCACCTGGGCAAGGACCCATTCCCTCAGCGTCACGATTTGCGTCGCGGTCCCTTTCCACGTCGTGCCTTTGCCGTCGTCCAGGCGAATCTCTGCCTGCGAGTGGGTTCCTGGTTCCCCCTGAGTCGCCTCCCGTGGTGTTGCCCCTTGTGCGGGGGGGGGCGTCCTTGGTCCGTCCTCCTCTGCCCCCGTCATGTCCGGGGGACTTTGTAGTGACGGCGGTTGGTGGGGCTGGATTCGTCTTCCTTCCGCTGGCCCTCTTTCTGGCCCCCCCGTAGGCCTCTGCGGCCTGGCCCTTTTCGCGCCGACCTGCGGGTCCTCCGGGGTATGCCCGAAGATTCCCGGCACTACCCCGCATATTCGGATCATCCCTATCGACCCGTACCCCGTGCGTCACCATTGGCCCCGTGCCGGCCACCGGGGTGTTGTCGCCTGTTTCCCCAAAGGAGATCGGGTCCTGAGATCCCCCCTCTCCGTGGAACTCGTGGTGGCGTTCTCGTTGCTCCAGTTCTCCTATGCGCGCCATGATCGGGCACCTCATGGCCTTCCGGTACGCCTTGGAGGTCGCTGCCTCGCCGCCCTCAGGGGGTCCGTGCAGTCTGATCCAGGAATCCCACGTTGTCCCTGTGGCGGACCTGTTCCATGGTTATGCGTGGGACGTACCCAGGAAAATGGCCGGCATGTGTACACAAACCACTTTGAGATTAATCGTAGTGCATAGAAGGTAAGGTATTTGTCTTATGGCGTGGTATAAATACTTTTAGAATCGCGGCATCCTACATTCACGCAACATGTACGCGTGAAGCCAGCTCCGCTGAGTGCCCTCACGGCACGTTGCTTGATACGAGAGTTAGAAACCAAGTCGGCGCATCTGGCAGCGCACTGTCACCTCTAGCGGAAACGCGGATGTCAACCGCGTCCACGTTTCCGCTAGGGTTTCTTCCATCAACCGCGCGCTCGCTTGCAAGCGAACATGCGCATCGGATGAGGGAAGCGTTAGCAAAAACGTATTTTGTATGTGTTATCTTTCGATAATAAATTGCACAGATTGAACTATCAACCGCACATCGCGCTGCGGGCTGACGCGTTCATTTGGGTGTAGCGCGGGGAATTTCATGATTTTGAAGCCTTCAATAGTTGCAACATACGTTATCATTCTGCGCGAAACGGGTTACCACACACTCAGTAGGAATGTGTGATAATTTTATATAGCAAATGTTACTTATATTCCTATACAATCTGAGAGTTCTTTACTTCGCTGGACAGGGGCACACTGCGGGAGAGAAAGCGTTCCGCCTGGAGTTCAAACCACATATTTGACAAATATCAATTATACATATCAGATTCCCCACCCGACGAAAACATTTCCCCGTTCGCGTTATTTCGCTTTCCATTCGCCCATTCATTGACGGTCTCAGATGGCGACATGAGGCGACACGCCACCGAGTGGGTCATTCTGACTGCCACGTCACGACATTAGGATGGGGCGCAAATTTCATGACCAGGTATTTACGGCATCTTTATACAGTTTGATTCCCTACACGTCGCGACCGGATTATTGGTTAAGAATTATGCAACAGTTTTTCATTGGTTTCAAAAATTGACAAGGCATTTTTCTCAACAGAGTCGCGATAGGTTTGCGACGAGTGAATATCGGAATACTCCAGAAAAAACGGCGGATCGTGCGTATGATATCCAATTGATTATTTCCAGAGGCCACCAGTTCTCCCAACCGCGTGTGCATATCGATGAACCACTTTGGTGAGGCCACCTCACCAAAGTGGTTCACAAGTCCTGAGCGAACTGCCGCGTCACCGGCTGGAGCTCCACGCCTCCTGAGAACTCCTGCTCCGTTGGCGGGCTAATCACGGCGGCATGTGTAGCCACCGGATGCCCGCTGATGCTCACCGCTGCCGCAGTGTCACCGATACCGCCGTGACACGAGAGTGCTAGTGTGGCACTGCCGGTGACAGCCGGGCGAGGGGGAAATTTTAGGTGCATCACTGGTCAACCTTAGGGGTGGGAAATTGGTTACCGCATGACTATGTTCCAGTCGGCGCACGGAAACGCCATCACTCATCGATACAATACCAGCATGATGTCTCAATAAATTATCATCGACGATTATCAATAAAAATCACAGAATATCGATATACTCATCGGTACAATATCCAGGGATCTATACATATCGATGAATGATTGACAATAATCGTGGGGTTTTAAGGACACAGTCCCGATCGTGTATGAGAAAAACATGTCGAATCGTATCGATACTCCATTGATACTCGTTGATCATTTATCGATGTATGTCGACTAATTAATACGGTTATCGACAGTCATGCGAATATCGGGGGGTACTCCACCATTCTCTTAAGCATTCGGTTCATCTCATGGCCTTCGCAGCTCCCATATATATTTTGACATAAGCCATATGCAAAATGACCGAAAACTCGTTCCGGAGTACTCGAATCCTCGTTATATATGTAAAATGTGGGATACTCAATCATTATTACTCTTAGGTACGTGTTCAGATATTTGGCAGTGGTTTGGGGTGTTTCCCTGATTTCATGTCATCTTTATTCGCCGAATCAAGAAATGCCATGGTTTAACAAGTCAATATCCGAAAGGACGTCGATACGAAAGGCGCAAGTAACAAAAAAATTTACACGTCAGTGGTATGTGCTTGTGAATGTGGACACTATGTCAACTTCATTTGTTCTACTTGATCATTCTATGCCAATGCCACACTTAATCATAGGATGCCGAGGTGATTTTATTGTCCGCGATAGGATACAACATACTATTAAACAAGTCGACGTAACCGATCAACCGTGACTCCACCACCAGGACCAAACCCGTCAAAGGCAAAATGTACATTGCTAAATTGTCCACCTCGATTCATGATACTGTCACCCAGCAAGACACGGTCAACACCAGCTTCAAGCAGACACCAGGCTTCCCTTCAGTGCCGCATTTCAGAGGGATCTAAAGTCTTCAACCCCGTTTTCATAGGCAAGGCATGTGGGGACACAGATGGCTCAAGGGGTCAATCTGGTCTGGCTAAGTCGCCATCGCTCACCTGTTTTTCACAACGCAGCCTTTGAATTCGCTTGAGGTTGCAATCGAGATACTCGTTTCACTGCTTCCCAAAAAACCTGGCTCCGCAACACATTGATATCGCCATGATCATTCTCAATGTCTAAAGGTGCATGCATTGAGGGAGCGCACATACGATCCAACTAACCCACAACGAAGTCTCATCTCCCTTATTCACACATGCCACAGCGAGAAGACCAAGCTCAACCTAGCAATAGGGCAGGCCTTTGCATAACAGCCTCATTGCACAGTGGTGGATTGATTTCTACGAGCACACAGCAGGCTCGGAGTCCCTTACATGACCGCTCTGGTGGAATCCCATAGACAGCCGCAATCTGCGAGTCCCCCCGCGAGCACTCAGTCGCTCTTCTCTAGGTGTAATTTCTGTTATCAGCTCTTGATGCTGAACTCCTGCTCCTATGTTATGCACTTTACATGCCTGAACGAAGGCACCCCGAGTGCTATTCGCAGCTTTAGGCGCCATCGGAACCTGTGGTATTGTGAGGGGTGCTTCCCCAAGGTTCCTATCACAAAGCACCATCGGATCAGTGCTGCGCTGCAGCGCGCCTCTTCATCCAAATGCCATGGCTGAGCGGTTCTTTGTCATCCTGCCGGCGGAAATGCCAT
>LGRX02011789.1:0-21828 GCA_001247695.2 Cymbomonas tetramitiformis | reverse complement strand
GGAGTGACAATTGACATCGGAGCGTGGAGTGACGATTGACATCGGAGCGTGGAGTGACGATTGACATCGGAGCGTGGAGTGACGATTGACATCGGAGCGTGGAGTGACATTTGGCATCGGAGCGTGGAGCGACGATTGACATCGGAGCGTGGAGTGACGATTGGACCGGAGCGTGAGTGACGATTGACATCGGAGCGTGGGAGGACGATTGACATCGGAGCGTGGCGTGACAATTGACATCGGAGCGTGAGGACACGGATATCGAAGCGTGGAGGACAATTGACACGAAGCGTGAGTGACGCATTTACTGGCATATCGGAGAGCGTGGAGTGACACTGACATCGAAGCGTGGGAGGACGACACATCGAGCGTGGAGGACAATTGACATGGAAGTTGCAGAGTGACGTATTGACATCGGAGCGTGGGAGGACAATTGACACCGGAGCGTGGAGTGACCATTGACATCGGAGCGTGGCGACAATTGACATCGGGAGGAGAGGACAATTGACATCGGAGCGTGGAGTGACGATTGACATCGGAGCGTGGAGTGACGATTGACATCGGAGCGTGGAGTGACGATTGGCATCGGAGCGTGGAGCGACGATTGACATCGGAGCGTGGAGTGACGATTGACATCGGAGCGTGGAGTGACAATTGACATCGGAGCGTGGAGTGACAATTGACATCGGAGGGTGTCCGATACACAGTCTGCGTGACATGCAGCAGCTGAGTGCAATAAATCGGCGCTGCGCTGCATGCTTGGCGGCATTCGCACCGAGATGGTCTTGCGATATAGGTCATTCCCTTGGTCATCGGTGACTGAGAGGTCGGAGAAAAACTGTGACACCTGCACAGTCATCAAGGTGGCAATATCATTTTGTGGCGCGGGAGGGCGTGGAGCAAACCCCGCGTCAAGCCCCCAATGCTCCGCGCCCCTCTCCAGGGCGTGGAGCAAACCCCGCGTCAAGCCCCCAATGCTCCGCGCCCCCCTCCAGGGCGTGGAGCAAACCCACGCAGACTGCACTTCCCCCACAGCCGCTGCACCGCTGACTGGACCTGTTGGCTAGATCCCGGCGGCTGGTATGAAACGAGATCAAACGACGGCCGCAGCGACTTCGATGCACGCTGCCTGCTAAATAGTCCAGGCAAGATGGCTGCTGAGGCAGGGGACTCACGAGCCTGCACAATGGGGGCGCACGGGGGGGCATGCCGGGCGGTCTCCACGAGGCTGCACAGGAGATGGCGAGACCCTGCAGGGCATGGGGCAGCGTCCTAGACTGAGGTGTTGGGCGGCGGGAGGGGCACCGCGCCGCTGGGAAGGTACTCCACATCGAACTTGTTCACACGGACGCGCAGGCCATTCAGGTCGGGCCGCCCGGCGAGCGCTGAGCCGCTTAGAGTGGACTCAACCTCGAAGTCGCCCCCCTGGCGCCACCAATTCCGCCACGCGTCGTCCTCAGGCAACCCATGGCACCCCGCAGGTGGCGCGCTCCTCGTCAAGGCCGGGGCACCACGCGTCGTCCTCAGGCAACCCATGGCCCCCACTGAGGCGGCACTTGAGTGGCGCACCTGGGGAGTCATGGTGGAGCCGTTGAGGCAGGCGAGAGCGGAGTACGAGGTGCCGAAGAGTACAAACAGCAGTGAGGCATGCACCCCGATGGGTGCGAGCCTCCCTGCCAGCCCCTTAAACGCGTACAGCTTTGACTTGCTCATGAACACCTGCACCAGGAGGGATGCTCAGAGTAAAGTGTAAAGTCTGCAGGCCCGCAAGCCTGGTGGAGCCGTGACTCCCGGGTGAGGCGCGCCGGCAAGCCTGGTGGAGCCGTGACTCCCGGGTGGGGCGCGCCGGCAAGCCTGGTGGAGCACCTGATAGCCTTGCTTGCCAAGCAGCGGAGCGATGGAACTGATGTCAGCGTCGTCCACCTCCTCCGCGATCGGCAGCCGCAGAAATTTCTTTCGGGAGTCTAAAAAGGACCAGTTACGGGCAACCTGGCACACCCCTCCCGGCACTCCATCAACGTCTCGTTGAGCCAATCTTGGGCGTCTCACCGCCGCCAGGAGACACTCCACGCATCGGGCGGCGAAACCCTAAATGGGAGAAAGGGCTTTTGTGTGGTGCTGCCGGAGGCGGCAAGGGAGGCACCTTAACCATGGGCCACTGTGTGGTGCTGCTGCAGGCGGCAAGGGAGGCGGCGAGTAACGCGACGAGGCCTAAGAAATATGGCGTGCTGTATAAGTGGTCAAGCCTGCCGGCAGCCGTGGTTTCATCCCAAGCCCATAAGCAAACAACTCCACGACTCTGGGCTATTGAGATAATCGAAAGGAGTCAGCGGACTGGGTCTCGACAGTCTCGCGTGGTGATCACGCGACGTGTCGTTCTTCACAGGTAACATAAATGCGCGAGGAGAGGTAGTGATGCGATCGGCGAAAGCTAGCCATTGATGGGCGTGGATGGACTCCTAACTGCGAAAGTGCCTTACCCGAAATCAAGGATGAATTTGTAGTCAACAAATCCAAGTACTTTTGGTTCTTCGGGGTAGTTATCGATGTAAAACTTGAAACTCTGTCACGGAGTATCGCTTTTTTATCAGCACAGCGCTCCAAGTTTTGCCACTGATGAGTAGACTCAAGACGTTCGATCGGCCAAAGAAAAATATCTCAACCCGGAGAGTACCAACTCTGCAGCGTACGAACAGCAAGGACTATCCTTCCATGTATGCAATAACTCGCATGCACGCACGCTGCGAGCCACAATATCTTCACGCGCATCTCCCTGAGATTGTTCTGCCCAATAACGACAACTCTTAACCCTCGAGGGCATCTGAGAGCGATGTCGAGCAAGCACATCTCTTTGAGATAAATACTTACTTGTTTTTTATAAGGATGCAGCTCACAGCTTCAAGAATAACTTTCAAACTTCAACAATGGAGAGAGAGAGAGAGGGAGACAGAGAGATGATGACGTCGAGGAGAGGAGCGCGACCTTGTTTTGCTCTATGACGGTGCCGACGGCCGAGAGGAAGGCGATCCCAGCAAGTTCCGCAACGGCGAGTTTCAAATTTGCCAAAGTGCGCACGACGCGGCGGAACAAAAGACGTGCATTATTTGGACCTTTCGGAGGAGAACCGCGCGGGGGTATGTTGCCAACCACAGGACTCCTGAGGCTTGCCTGCTCTTCGTCCATGCCCTCCAAGATCGGCGGAGCCTTGGGCGGCTCCATCCCCGCCATGCAGACCAAAGCTGACCGGCCTTGAAAAAAGGTGTGTTTTTTTCGAAAACATGATAAACCTTTGTTCTTGAGTCTTTGACGCGTACATTTGGGCTGCTTGACGAAGAAGGCCGACGCTGCCAGCGAGGGAACGCACAATCTCTGTCGTTGCACGGTAGGCAGCGTACAACACAAGTGGCTCGTCGTTTTCTGTGCACAAAGCATCGGCATTTGGTTTGTTTGTTTTTAAAAGCCTTTCTGAGCTAAAAAATCTATCAATAGAACAGTTAGGATTTGTCACGAGGTTGAAAGCATAGGTGCTTTCACTTATTCAAGTTCAAAAGCAAGCAACACCAGGCGTTTTTCGCAGCCCCACGCGATATCCGATAGTGTCTTCTGTACCCCAGCCAACCTCGACAATTTCGTTCGACACCTGATAATATTGGAAAGGGAAACTCGGAGGAACTTCGAGTATCCTGAATTTTAGGTTGTATGGGCTTGTTACAAATTTCAGAAATCCAAAAGTATATCGGAAACGGACTCTCCCAAGTCTCAACTTCTGGGACCTGTGACGTGGCTGACTGGCGTGGACCACACAAGCAACTCCACGCCGAAAAGTTGCTCCGCGCGGGGGAACCGTCGCGTGGCATCTGGACGGATTTGGATTAACTTCTGACCTCTGACGTGAGTAGGCTGTACAGTAGAGCCTACAGTAGGGTTTGGCTTTGGCCTTTGCACGCGACGGTAAGAATGTTTTGCGAGTATCTACTATTCTATACTCCCTCGATATTCCCCCTGGTTTCAGTTAATTAGAGTTATTCGAGTTAGGATCAAGCGAAGGAAGAAGGAATAGAGCCCTAGGATGTCTTGCTCTTCGGACGGTTTGGCGGAGTCCCACGCGAGAGCGGTGTCACTTGTGGATATCGATGTCGTCAAAAAATCTTCGCCACGTGGGAATCCTAAGGGGCTAAAATCCTATTGTGCTGCACACGCACTGGATTGGCCACATCTCGCGAGGGCATGCCATGGCATGCCTACTGTACGGCCCACCAAATTCCCCCCGCTACGCGGGGCATTTCCCCCTCTGTGAGCAGTACCCTATCCCCATGTCTTATGCCATGCCAATTGCCATTGCGATTGCCATGCCATGCCATATGACATGATTGATGATATGACATTACATACATCAACATGACACATGTCCCAAAAACGCATTTTTTCCCGAATTTTATCGATTTTTTATTTTCTGTGGTTCCTAGTCCGGAGGCTCTTGACCAGTCGTAGTGAGAGTTCAGAGAAGGACCTTCGCTTCGCTCGAGAAGGCTTGCGTTGGTCGTTCCGTCGTTGCTCTTCGTCTTCACGCTTGGGGAGACGTGTGCAGCAGAGCGAGAGCCTGTCATGGCATGGCATGCCCCGTCCTAGCGTAGCTTGTGTTTAAGTTCAGCTGGTGAAGAGCTTGTGTTTGAGTCCAGCTTTCAAGATCGCTTTGTGGGACTCATATCCATGCAAGCTTGACGCCGAGCAAACGAAAACAGCAAACTACCGAGGTACCTTTTAGACCAGTCGCTGAAACACTCTTTACCTAATGACACGACTTCAACTGTGCCGTTCACGATTACGACGATGCCTTAAGAGGTACCGACGACATTCAACACGGTCCGCCTGAAGTGATGACATGCATCGGACGCATCGGGCCATCCCTTGTGTATGGAGAGCGCAAGAAACTTGTGTTTCAAGTCAGATATTGACGTCCTGAAGTAATAGTGTCCTTTCGTTCCGCTGTTACTTCGCGATTGACGTCGTTAACATGGATACCTTGAATATGAATTCGCTATACTCTCAGGTACTTGCCACTCGGACGTCCCGCACCCGTGCCGAGGTAAAATGCACCGTATGAGAGTGTGTGCGATTTTGGTGGAAGCAGCTTCAGTGGTCCCGTTACTGTTCTATGGTAGACAACAATACTGTAAACTGCCTTGCGGCAAATGTATGACAAATGAAAAGTGTTCCGCTCCACTCAATACAAGACACATGGACAGTGCTCCGCTTGGGGTCTTACTACTCTTTGGAAGGTATGGAGATTTCTGCGAGGTTGAGCGCGGACTCGGTGCTTCATGGCGATCCCTGCTTCACTTTTCCGGAGATGAGATGCCACCTCATAGCCCTCGATGTCCACACTGTGTCCCTACACTCGCCGCAGGAAAATCAAAATCAAAGTGTCCTCACGTCTCAAGCCCGTGCCCTCACCTGAAATCAGCCCTGCAGACCGATCATGCGTCCCACGTTTGGCAGCTGGAGTGCTTTGTGTTTGCACTGAGGCACCTCGCGTATGCATATGGCGGCTTGAGAGATCTCACACTGATCTACGGCACCTCGAGTGTGTTCCGCCGACATATAATGAGCGCATGGCGCAGGCGCCGATATCGTGAGCGGTGTCTTGCTGCACGCGCAGGACCTGAGTGCGGCCGCGCTCGCCAGTTGGCAGCCTGCAGGGCGTTGCAACCCGTCCGAGGCGTCGCTGCGACCCGAACTAGCACTACAGGCATGTCCACCCCCCTCCCCCTCCCTTTCCTGCGTCCAAAGCTCTGTACTTCAAGCTACCGCGACATTTTCTACGCGCGTCCGATCTAAACGTCCACGCATAGCACACTAGGTGGAGCGAGGGCACGTTCAGAAGTCTACGAAGCTGTATCGGTCGCCAAGACCGGGATCCTAGCAGTATTTTGATCTGAGGAATATTGTCACGGTGAGGGCATGCTGGAGGATGGTGGGCTGGATGAAGCATCGAGACGGACGAAGTTCTTTCTGTCAGTACTGAAGGGTTGAGGGCATGCTGAAGGGTGGCGGTCTGAGGGAAGCCCATCTGACAGTTGACGGAGGTGTCGGTATCCTCGATGCCCACGGAGGTGTCCGAGGTGCAACCTGGACCGACTGGTACCATCTCAATCCATGAGCGCGCGATGAGCATCGAGTTCCTGGAGCATATCACGCAGATGTTTGGGCTGACTCACTGCGCCACGCGCGCGGTGCAGACATCCGTCATCATCCCTCATACACGCGGAGCCAAGACCAACTACGCCCAGGTGCATGCTCTGATATCTTGTCGCATGGCACATCCGTGTTCCTGCACGCTTCCCCTGTCCACTCTGGTATTTTTCTGCTGGATACAGTTGGCGTGCCACATGCCGTGCGGTGTGTGGGTATCGACTTTCGCTAGCCTTCCACCGCCCACTTGTCTCGAAGGTGGACGTGTCCACTCAGCACTAGTACTGTATGCTTACTGCCCATCACCTTCGTGCGCACACACAACCGTGAGCTGGCGCTGGCTCCGTGCGTCAGTATGGACGCGATGCCCATATGCCACCTGCTGAGAGCCAGCAATCTGGACGCAGGCATTGCATGACGGAAAATTGAAAGTGGACCTTAAACTTCCTGGCAGCTGTGTGGCAACATCCATGGGACGTGCCACGGTGTTTGTCTCTCATGGGTGGGACTCCCAGTGGGCTAAGCTCATCTCAGCGCTGCGCTCGGATCACGATGCACGCCAGCTCTCCGCAGGTTCCCCCCCCCGCTTGTGTGCTTGCTGAAGATCTGCACCGATGTTCACGGTTGTGCCTTGCTGAAAATCCCTTCGAACATGCCGTTCAGTGATGATGTCGTGCCGCCGCCGCCGCCCGCCCGCTAGCACAGTGGGGCTCTTTGGCGTGTGTGCTGAGGCAGGTTGAGATCGTCGATCACAAAGGGCATGGAGTCGTTGGGGCGAGGGGCAGACAGGGGCAAAGGCATGGGGTGATGTGAGTCTCTGTGTTTATCTGTGCCTTCCCCAAGCCGCCTGAACGTGTGCCTGTGCCGGCAGGTGGGTCCCGCGTGCGAGTGTACTACTGGATCGACCTTTTCGCGGTGTCGCAACACTGGGGGACACAAGAGCAGGCCGCCGAACAAGCAAGTGACCTGAAGCAGCTGGAGGAAGTGATCGAGGGGGTCTCAAGACCTGGGGGAGGAGGCGGCACGCTGGTGTTCTGCGACCCGTGGAGACGTCCTACCCCGGTGACGCGGGTGTGGTGTCTCTTCGAGATGGAGCGTACCATCTCAGCGGGGGGCGCCCTCAATATGGCCCTCGCGCCCAAGGACGTGCGCGAGTTCCAGGTACGCTCCCACCGATCCTACCCTTCCAATCTGCCCAGGCCGGCGAACGCGTGGAACACTTTCGACCAGCTTACGTGTTCTTAATGAGGCCACATTCATGCCGAGGACGATGGACTTCGCATTGAAGGTCTCAACGAAGATGTGCCCTATGGAGGGTGGGGGTGGGAGTGGCGGAAGAAGAGGATACGGGGTAAGGTACTCACGAGGGGGATGCAAAAGGAGGGGGAAGTGCTGAAGTTGGAGGTCAGCTCCTCGTGTCCATCCGGGCAGGGACAAAGCAGAAGCGTGGAACGCCGAGGGAGGAACCCCAGATCCTTGGGGAGGTCCTCGTGTGCAAGGGTGTCGCCCCAATAAGGTTGAGCTTGCAAAGGCCGCCGCCCTGTAAACGCAGTCGCCATGCGCGAGGGAGAGGGAGTTGATGGAGGTGAGAGTGCCCAGTTCAGCACGGTCGGTGGAGCACAGGCCGTGGTGGGAAGGGCGTCAAGGGTGAGGAGGGCGGTAAGAGTGTGGACGAAAGTCAGAGCCATCAGGGCGGCCAGCTCTCTGGTTTCAGAACCAGCCGAGATGGAGGGCGTAGATGGCGGAGGTTGAGATTGGCGAGGATGGAGCTGAGGGGGCGGGGTGGGTTGCAGGGCTTTCTCGGGACAAAGGTGGACGAGCTCGAAGCAGACCTCGAGGAAATCGACGTGCGCAACGCAGACGCCACGCAGCCGGATGACAAGACACGGATCTTTGCACAAATCGAGGAGACGGTGGGCTTCGACACTTTGAACCGTCGCATCACGGCCGCAATGCGCACTTGGCTGGCGTACGCTGGAGAGGCTTCAGTGAAGCGGCGGCTTGGCCTCGGAGGCGCCGACGGGGGTGGGGATTCCGGGGTCAAGACGACCCTGGACGAGTGGCTGGAGAGGCATGCGGTGGTGCCGCTCAGGCTGAGCATCGCAGGCGTCGCGCTCTTCATGTTCATGGTGGGCTTCTTGATCATCGGAGCCAGCACCAACAACTTTGGAGTCGGGCAGAGCGAGCCTCCTACCCGTGGTAGGTTCAACCCGTGCGGTAGCCGTGGGAGGTGAACATCATGCGGGATTGCCTCGTGGTGTGCGCCGCAGTCTCAGGGTTAGAGCAGGTGAGGTGCACCACAGGGTGCGTGTTGCGAACCAGTCATCGATGCCGCATGTGACGGAGTTGGCGTGGGCCAATCACGACCGCTTTCACGCCAATACACAGAACAAGGCCCTGTGCAAGTTTTGAAGGTGCCCGATTCAGGTGTCACACCTTGGGCGACACAAGTAGCCACAGTGGCATATGCGGCTTCGCATAACTATGACCCATGCTGCTTATGCCATTCATGCCACAAATGACATTAATGACTCACGATACAGGGCGTCCTCTTCTTATGGCATTGACGTCGACGAGCCCGACACGTTGCACTCGTTGGAAGCGTAACGCATATCCACGATCACCATTCCTCCACGACACCATACCTCCACGATGTCATTCTTCCACGACACCATTCCTCCACGACACCATTCCTCCACGATGTCATTCCTCCACGATCATTCTTCCACGACACCATTCTTCCACGACACCATTCCTCCACGATGTCATTCCTCCACGATGTCATTCCTCTACGACACCATTCCTCCACGATACCATACCTCCACGACACCATTCCTCCACGATGGCATTCCTCCACGACACCATTCCTCCACGATGTCATTCCTCCAAGACACCATTCCTCCACGACACCATTCCTCCACGATGTCATTCCTCCAAGACACCATTCCTTCACGATGTCATTCCTCCACGACACCATTCCTCCACGATGTCATTCCTCCACGATGTCATTCCTCTACGACACCATTCCTCCACGATACCATACCTCCACGATTCACACGACCATTCCTCCACGATGTCATTCCTCCAGACACCATTCCTCCACGACACCATTCCTCCACGATGTCATTCCTCCAAGACACCATTCCTTCACGATGTCATTCCTCCACGACACCATTCCTTCACGATGTCATTCCTCCACGACACCATACCTTCACGATGTCATTCCTCCACGACAGCATTGTGCGCTGAAAGTGCTCCCCTCTCCAGGAAGGCACCCAGAGAGTGTCCAGACCCGCCTCGATCGGTTTTGACTTTGGGCGCCGAGCCCCACTGCATCGCCTGTGCGCTTCGAGAGCCATCTTGACTGACTGAACTCACTCTGGAGCACCGCTCAGCAGTCCGGCACCGATTCGTCTGCTGATGACGGCGACCATCCTTGCTAATATCGCTAAAAGCTCGCTCCTCTGTGGAGCTCGGGTTTACCCGCTGCGTGGCCGTGCACATGTCCAGTCGGTCGATAGTCACAAAGGCGAATGCTACAAGAGGGCAGCGTCAGCAGGTCGAGCAAGTCTTCCGAGCTAGGCTGCAGCTTTAGTGCTGCCTAATGCACTCGTTGTTCACAGCTCATCCGCAGATCACGTCCGCGCGGCCCCAGTCTCGCCCTTGGCTGCGCCCCAGTACGCCTGCGGAGAGCCCGTGCTCTTCACTGCTCGAGAGCCTTTCCCTTCGCCGCACCTTCGTAGCCCAAATTCTCGTGGCAGCCGTTGATGGCCAAGTTCTCGCGGCAGCCGTTGATGGCCAAGTTCTCGTGGCAGCCGTTGATGGCCAAGGGGCAGGGCGACATCAAGGCAGCCTCGGCAGTGGCCTCCCTCATCACGAAGGCCGCACAGAGAAGCACCATCACCTCCGTCGCTCATCATCTCTCTGCACAGTCGCAGGTCTCCGCGTGCTGCTCGGCCCTCCGAGCTGTACCACATTCTGCCACTTGGTCACCGCAGCCTCGAGCACTTGGAGGTCCCCAGCTCGGGGGCATAGCGAGGTCACAACAGATCGGCAAAAAGGCGACCATCACAAGTTGGCTGGTCATGCACATGGAGTGACTTCTCACAGTGCCATCAGGCGCTAAACAGTACATCTTCAGCCTCGTGAGCAACACTGATGGGAACGCCACAGACACCGTCGAGCTTCTCAAAGTCAGGGCGGACCACGTCACCCAGGATCTCGCGCCGCTCCTCGGCCAACATATGTCCTCCGCGCGCCTGCCGGGCGTCCATCCCCGGAGTGGAGCCTCACCGCTGTGGGGACTCATTTGTTTGTCGCACCGCTCGCTGCCACTCTCCCGGAAACTCTTCAGTGCCGCCCCCTCGCGGGCAACCGAGCCGGTGTGCGCAAGGGGTATGGTTTCGCCCAGTGATCAGCCAAAGCCATGTCCATATTTACGCAAAACAGAGTATCCTCTTAAATATGGAATGTGTTATCAACAGACATGGTTTCGGCTTAACTCTCCGTGATGTGGTACCCCTCGGTGCGCGCCATCACATTGCTCGCCACCCAGCGGTCCTTCTCCGTCCAGGCAGTCACGGGAAGGAGCGGATGCAGGGCACGTGGCAGCCCCTCATGTGAGGCCCCGCGGAGCTGCCAATCAGATGGGAGTATAGAGTTCCCTCCACCGAGACAGGCAGGCCACGTCCAAAGCGAGCACCTGCAGCTTTTGAAACCAAGTTTGGCCCGACCAGTGAGGAACTGCCTCCGTAGCAGCTGCTCTCCCTCCTCCCGAAGCTTCCGCACCACTTCTCCAGCAGATTTCGGAGGGGGTGCCCGAGTTGGACTCTCCCCATCAGTCAGCAGCATCGACCTCCTCACAGGCGCCAGCATAGCGCTCCCTCACAGCATGCCACTGCACGTAGAGCGCCTCCTCCCGGCCGTCTGCGAGCGGCCAAGCCTCGTCCATGCACGGCAGGGCTCGTGCCCCTTCTGATCTGCAACACCATTTGTTCCTCCAGATTGCCTGCTGGCGCAATTCCCACTGTCGCTGCACCATCTGCTCATCTCGAAATGGAAGGATTGTTTGCGACTTCCGGGAAATCGGAGGCAAGATGCCCTTTGCTCGCTCGCAGGTTTAGAATCCAGGAACACTGCCAAAACTCTGCCTATTGCGAGCCTTGCGTGGTTGCCATTCTATAAGGCGAGCGTGCTCTACTCCTCCAGCTACATCTCTGCTCCGGAGGCATTTGCCGTGTTGTGTTGCACCAGTCCGTCGTCCTAAAGACAAAGGCGTCTTCAGCCAGCATCTTCTCGCAACCCAATCGGTGTCTGCTCTCAAAGGATACAGCTGCACTTGCAACGTCGGAGCTTCGAGCTCCGAAGCACTCAGTTTCACACCAGACCGCATTTTTCAAACCACGGTTCAATCAAATTAACTCAATGTCCAATCACCCAATCAGCCGGGTTGACGCATTCTTTGCAAATCACTAAGCGATGTGCCGCACTGGGTTTAGAAAACACCGCGAACCTCTTATGCTGAAAAAACACTGAGTTGAGGCCTCTGTCAGGTCAACACTATTGTAGACATTTGGCTTCCGACTCGATCCAGCCATGTCGCAAGTCCCAGTCAGTCACGGGTTGCATGTCTTACCTTCCTGAGCAGAAACCGCTCAAATTCCATGACGCTCCAATCTAAACCTTTACGAAAACATCCCGCCGAGGGGTTGAGGGATTAAGGCTCACACCGCCCTATGCATCTCTTCACGGCCCCCTGAGAGATTGTGTGCACCTCGACACTCCATTCACATGCCCGGCCCTCCTAATAGGCTGAGATCTGTGTAACCTGATCGCAGGAAAGTACTACTACTTCGAAATCGCATCCTCGGCGCTCATGTTCTTTTGCTGCGCCCTCGCCATCGCACTCCTCGCGCTGTCGATGGCTCTCTCGGAGCGCCTCGATGGCCGCAACCTCAATGCCACCGCGCTTTTCCGCGCAGTCAACCACTACGTCCGCGTTCCCTCCCACATGTTGACCTGGTACAAACTGGTATGGTTTACGTGCCTCATGGGTGCGGTGCTTATGGTTACCACTGGTTACACTTGGGGCTGGCCAATATCGCTGGGGCTGCTTGTACCCGCCACATTTGTGGCTGGGCGCGTGGAGTTCATCGAGGCTGCGCACAAGCTCTCGCTGAGCACCATCCGGGTGTGCCGCGACGTAGGCAGTCTGCTCCACAGCGCGGGCGCCATCCCGGGGGCGCTAGCCATGTTCGAGCGGGCGCATGCGATGGCGCTCGGCCATCTTGGCGAGCGAGCTATGATCACAAGGTCACCTCCATCACCCCCCTGCCCCCCCGTCTTTCCCAGTGTCGCGCCTACGCCTCCCATCTTGTAGAGGGCGGTCTTCTTGCCGGCTCCCTTGCTTCCAGAATTCAGCTCTGAATACTGGACAAACTCCGTGATGATTTGGTCGTAAATTTGCTGGCACCTTGTCACAAGTCTTGGGAGGCTTCGGGAGATGGGCTCGTGAGAACAAGGTGCCAAGCGCCCCCGTTGTGTTGACGCTGATCCCGGATTGAAAATGCTGGCAGGGAGCTAGCACTGCGCGTGCGAGGCGAAGTGCTCTGCATTGCGGCGCGCCAACGGGCGGAGCAGGAGGACGGAGGTGGCAGTGACGGCGGCATCGCGACGGCGCGCGCGGGGGAGTTGCTGAAGGCTGCGAGGGCAGAGGAGGGGGAATGCAAGGAGGCGGGATCCCTCAGGGGCCGCGTCCGGGAGGGCTGCATAGGGATTCTGGAAGACGAGGATTCCAGCGGGGATCACGAAGGACGGGCAGCGCTGCTCCAAGCGGCGCTCGTGCTGGCGCAGGATGGCGACCAGGGGGAAGCTTGCCGGGCTCTCCTTGATGCGGAGAAGCAGCTGGTGGAGCATGAGGTCAGCAGTGGTCCCCCCGAGTCTATCCATGTGACTCGCAGCATGCTCGACATGCGATTGTGCTTTGTATTTTTCGGTGTGTGGCATTGGGTGTTGCTTGTGTCTGGCGCGTTTGGGTGTTGCGGCCCGCGCTTGATTTAACTGATTCTTAGGCCAATCCGCATCTGTTTGTGGTGATCGTCAGGTCCGTAATAATCATGGATGCCACTTGTCATTCATATTTCATTGTTCAGATGCCTGCTTCAAGTTCATGCCTCACGTCTTCAAATGCAAATACAATTTGATCCTCATCAAATAATGCGGTGTATACACGATGTGACCGCTCGGCAGAGTAACGTGGGGCATAGATCATGGCACGTGCGTATGTGTAATGTCTTTCGATAACTGTGGCTCAACGTCTTAGGCTTGCACTTGTTGTTCCCCTGCTGCCTCAGCCAATTGAAGAGGCATCGTGGCATCATAGCCTTGCTGACAAATTCAGATGTGGGTGGCTATCCATGGTGCTAGGTTGACGGTTTATGGTACGATGGCCTGCTATCACCCCTTCAAAGCCGAGACGATTTCCGCGCGCTCACCGAGCGAATCACCCTCAGGCGCAGGCGGCAGCGTAAGCAGGAGAACATAGTGCAAGCGGTGGCAAAGGTGTTTCTAGTGCTCATTGTGGGAGCCATCGTGGCGATTGCCATAATTTTTGCCATCCCAGGGGACCAAGTTTCATGGTTGTGAGTATTCTTTCTAATTCATCGAAGATATAGCCGATCTCCTTCCCGATGGATGCACATATATAAATCAAGCAGACCACTCAGCCGTGTATTATTTGGCATAGATGTATATGGAGTGGCCCGCCGACACAGGCATTCTACGGTCAGTTGTGGATTCCGCGGAATGTCGCGACATTGCCCGTCACTTCCGCAACGTCTTTCTCGAAGAAAATCTCAATAGCACCCTCGGACATTTCGTGAAATATCGACGGCTGTATCTGGATGGTTTCGACCTAGTAATGCATTCTACAACCGGAGATCTTTTGCGACAGACATCGTGCAGTGGAGATCGATACTCTCTCGATGGCTCTCCAATAGCACCCTCGTATGACACCGCGGGAAGACGTGAGTGAGGCCACTCGAACAGGTTGCGCTCAGGATGAATACGTGGCACATTGTGGCAGTCCGATCAAAACATTTGCTACGGCCAAAATCGCTCCTCACCCCATAATCTATGACGATGACGATGACACCCGAATGGTGTCATGGCATAATGATTAGGTTAAACACGGCCAGTGTCGGCTTTTACAGAATCGTGTCCGTTTTTGCAATTCCTGTCCGTTTTTGCAGTTCTTAACAGTGGTGTGTGTTTTTTTCAACTTGCAACTTTCCAACCGCGATACGCACGATATGCCTAAGCGCAAGTTTAAGCACGAAAACTTGAATGACGCTGAGATGATGGCTTTGCAAACGTCACAGCGATCCCAACGACGGACTCGTGATTCTCATGAAGCGAGTTTCATGAATAGCCCATCCGCCTTTCATGAGTGCGTGGAAGTTGAATACCTCCCCGCCATCAAGCCAATAAACAAAGAATGGACACGGAAAATATTTGATGATGTTCACGCGGATAAAGAGGTACGAGTAAAGCGCACTGTTGTTCCAAAAGAACAAGTGGCTTTACTCGTAGACAGCTTTAATCCGACGAACTTTATGCACGAAAAGAAGATCAAAAGCCGAACATTTGTCGACTTGTTTGCCGCGGGTTCCGAAATAAATCTAAACTTGAAACCAGTTTTAGAAAGTCGTTTCGGAAAGGCCGAATTCAAGTTTATTTCAGTGGATAGTGACACTAAGTCGAAAGCAAAAAATGTGAAGGGCTGGGTCCCTATGAACATCTTTCGTGTGCACGACAACTGGAAAGTGTTGAGTCAAAACGTCATTTGTGCACCGCCTACAAGTGGAATGAGTGACGCGGCTATCATGTACTTCGCAGAACACTGCAAGGATTTCTGCGCGTTTTTGGTGCCAGACATGTGGCTTGCTGACCGTGCCTATCCACTTCGACGAATGTGGTGGGCGAAAAAGCAAGAAGACAAGCTCATTTACGAGCTCGAGGGTGTTCAAGGCATGCGCTGGATTGTGTGTGTGAAAGAGAAGCGCAAAGGCCAAGATCTCTTCGCAAAGACTGGTGTGCAACTAAGTGCTAAGCCAGCAATGAAAAAAGCTTACGCCGAACGCAAGCAGGAAGCACTAGAAAGCGCTCCTAGTGATGGTGGAGATGCTCTTGAGGTTGCTTTGAGGAATGATGCTTCATAGATGCTAGCGATACAAGGTCTCTCGGTAGGAACGCATGTAACATGGAACATACAAAGACACGTATCTCATATCATAGAAGTACATAATTTGAATTATGCACATATCGATGATATTATTGTACCGTGTATGCGTGAGTGCGTGTGCGTGTGAAATGCTTTGTGTTGTGCTCGAATTTGTCTTTGGACGGAGTGTATATTTGTTGTTGACACTGTTAAGAACTGCAAAAACGGACAGATTTTGCAAAAACGGACATGATTCTGTAAAAGCCGACACTGGCCGTGTTTAACCTAATCATTATTATGGTCAACCGACGCAGTCATGCGATATATCCCTGTATTGGGCTGTGGCTGCACACTGTAGATTTCCCTTCACCCGTTTCCTCCCGAGTAAATTCCGCGCAATATTCGGGGTTGCTCCAAGATAGGCTGCTCGGATGACAGTGCGTCATCATGTGAGTTAGAATCCATCGGTTGTCTCGACGTTGAAGCGTAACAGCCTCGTAAATCTTACGGCTAACGCGAGAATGCTGCGACAAAGTTCCGTCCCTGACGAATACAAGATCTCGATTGGTCCTCCGCAAGACTCGGATTGGGCCCGCTCAAATTGTAAGGAAGGACTCTCGAAATCTCCACGGCGCTGTCGCTTGCGGATCGCGTAATCGATAATTGACCGTAGAATGCCTGTGGATAGTTTAGAAACTAGGGTTTTCTGGGCTTTGCAGATGATCTTGCCAGTGAAGCTTTATGACAAGGGTAGCTTCTCGCTTTTGCTTTACGACGACACTCTCAGGGCATTATTATATGTTTCTTCGACTTAACTATTGGTGAATGATAATACGAATTATTTCTGCGATTACTTAAGATTTACGATGTATCGAGATGGAACTATGGCATATGCCTACACCCGACCGCTATTATGTAGGGGCACTAATGTAGGGTATATTGCAGTAATGCATGTAGTATATGCACTATTCTAGCCGGTGAAAAAGAACTCTCGCCCTCGGTGGATTCAGCATAGTCGAAAATGGTAGTGTGCAAGCATGCCAGCACCTCGTGCCGGGATCCGGACCAAGCGACGCGCCTTAGTAGCGTCCTCGGCGCACACGCACCGCCGGAGGACTGATCAACGAATTCAATTTGAATACTAGACTAGAGGGGTAGGGATTAAAATCATTAACTGTACGGCTTGCGAATAAAACAAATATAATTACCCCCGGATAAACGTTGACTAATTGATTGCACGAAAAGGTCGTGCACCTGCGACCGTGTTGGCAGAATTGGCGCACATTGCCATTTCGTGCTGTGTTTAGGATATACACATAAGAGAGAGAGAGAGAGAGAAATACACTTGGGGACACGATTGACAATTTGATATCCTTAACAGGCCGAAATTCAGCTTGTCACAACTATAGACACGCCCAACCCTGGGGCCGGGGGGGGGCCCCCTCGCAGCCCCGACAAAGGCCTTCCCTCCCCTTTGCGCTCTCAGCTTCGCCACTTCCCTGCCACCTCCCAGACAGTCATTCCCACGCCCGCGCCCAGTTGTCACCATTTTCCCCCACTCCGCAACATCGCTTTTCCCCAATTTCACGCTCAGATACCACAATTTATACCAGCCACACCGCCGCCCCAATTTCACGCTCAGATACCACAAGCATTTATACCGCCAAACCACGCCCCAATTTCACGCTCAGATACCACCAGCCACCGCCCCAACTTCACGCTCAGATACCACCAGCATTTATAACCAGCCACACCACCGCCCCAATTTCACGCTCAGATACCACCAGCAATCCACGTCAGCCCGATGTAAATCTTGCTTCAGCAAACCACCAGGAAAGCAGATGCCAGCACCTACGTCCAAGGGCGAGCCTTCCTGACTGCCACCCTTACAGGAGTAAACCTCACAGTCACATCCCCTTTCGCGAGTCGAAACTCCGTGAAACCCGCGATCAGTACGGCGCCCCCCAACCTCGAGCAGGAGAACCTGATCCAGTACGTGGGGGCATACGCGGAGGGACCCACCAAGTCCACCTTGGCCAACATGCTGATCACCGGCCAGCACAAGCACAACTTTGGAGTGCCGACGCCGCCGCTGATCCCACCGCGCACCTCCACCACCAGGAGCGACAGCACCCGCCCACGCTTGCCAGCCCCGCGGCCCGCAGGCAGCAACTTCGACCCATCCGGCCTCAACCCCGCGGGGCGGAAACTCCTTGGGCAGCTCACGCTCCCGGCCCCAGCATCCTCCTTCAGCACGGAGCCCGCAGCAGCCACGACCCGCACGGTGACCGGCGTGTGCAGCGAGAACCTCGGTGGGCCCAACGACAACGACTGCACCTTCTGCCACCAACCCCTGCACCTTTTCCATCACCCCACGCTGCCCTGCCACATAAGCGGCAAAACTACCTTATATGACGCCTGGGTCAACCAGGGTAAGATGCCCAGCGCTTTACGACACCTGACGAACCAGCTGATCGTGAACTATGATCGCGTCGCCAAGGGCCAAAACCCGCTGACCAAGACGGAGTTCGACCGGCAGTACGGCGGCAAGGAAAGCAACCCCCGCTCCACCAACCACACTGCCCCCACTGGCGACGCCCCCACATGGCACGCCCAGTCCTATGACTACCACAGCGTGCCACCCCCCGCGCGACTGCCCCCGGGGCTGCACGTTCACGCACGGCACACCCACCACGCTGGGCAGCACAGCTCCAGCGATACCCCGCCCAACGACGCAGCACCAGCAGACACCATCGTGCACTTCCACTCGTACGCTGCCCTCATGAAGCACGGCAACCCCTTTCTGAGGGGCACACCTGACCCCACCGCCAGCGCGACCCCCGCTCCCCACGACGAGGGAGCACCACAGGCGCCCGATCATCACGAAGACCCCGTCAGCCCCACTCCAACCCACTACTGGTATTCCCCTGCCAGCCCTGCACCCGACAGCCCCCCTCACTCACCCAGGAGGCCAGGCCCGGACAGCCCTCCATATTCCCCCACCAGCCCTTCATTGTCACCCACCAGCCCCCCATATTCTCCCGACAGCCCAGCCCCTGACGACATCCCTGAACACTACCCCGACCGCTACCCCGAGGATTATCCCAGCAGTCCCAAGGGCCCCTCTCCATCACCCGACAGCCCCGTCATCACGCGGCATCTGGTCACCCAGGTTCCCGACAGCCCGCCACCCTCGCCTCCCCGCGACAACGACATTGCCGGCGCCATGTCGCCACCGACCTTAACGCAAGAACGGCGCGTGGCGGGTGAGAAAGCTGCCCTGTCTAACGCCCTACGCCGCCATGTTCCCTCCGGCGACGCCCCCGTGAACACCTTTGATATCGCATACGCAGTCATTCACTTCGAATGGCCGGAGTATCCCATGGGACCCGACGGCAAGCCAATGAGAATTGGCAACCCCCAAGTATGCCACTACGACTTGGCCCACGACCAGCACGGACTCCCAACATGCTGCATGTCACACCGCGAGCACCCCGAAAACTGGCTACCACCCAGCGGCGTCATCGACCTCGTGAGCAGCGACGACGACCATGACGATGATGAGGACGACGACTGCCCGGGCATGGAGTCGGGGGATGACAGCGACGACGACGAAATTCCCCTCGACTACGACACCGAAGGCTGTGACGAGAACACAACCGACGATGGCGCATCAGATTCTCCCACGGCACCCTACCAGGAGGCGCTGCACCCCATCCACCACCACTCATACATGGCCCGCAGCATGGTTAACCACCGCCACATCCCTGCGTCATTCCGCCGCATGGGCAGCCCGCCGCCCCCCACACCCGCAGCTCCCGCCGTCGTACGAGGACGAGAGGAACACTTCCCCGAGCAAACCCCCGCCGCTGCCGCGATGGTGCTCATGAAGACCACCGATTGGATTGAGGAGGACCACGACAACCCCCCTCAGAGCCTCTCCGCGGCCCTGTCCACCACCACCGCCAACCACCAGCAAGTCCCCCCGGCGGAGCTGCAGCGCCTCACCACCAAGGCGTTCGAGGAGATGAGCCCGGACATGAACAAGTGGTTCACACGCACGGCTGTGTGCTACACCCTCTGCAACGACGACCCAAAAAAATCCATCCTCGTCATGAGCCAGCGCACGGGGCAGTATTTAACCTTGTCCGTCATGATCGTGGACACCGGCTCAATGTTGTTCGTGATGAACAAGGTGCACCAGGAGACCCTGGGCCTCAAGGTGCACTCCAGCACGGCCACCGTGGACACCAGCATGGGCAGCGGTGGGGCGCAGCAGCACCGCCAGTGGGGCACCGGCGAGCTGATGCTCGTCATCGCCCCCGGTACCTCCAACGAGATGGTGCTGGCCGACGTGACCGGCATCAGTCCATCATCCCCCGTGAGCTTTGACGTCCTACTATCCGTGGACATCCTGCACGCCATGTCCGCTGGGGTGCTGCCCGCCACCCCGGGGCGCGGAGCCGCACTGGCATACCACCCCCATAACCAGCGCGGCGACTTCGAGAGCAAGGCCTATCTGCCCCTCAAGGTGTTCAAGGACCACCACGCCGCGCCGAGGCCCGCAGCTCGGTTCGGGGGGGGGGCAGAGTGGACAGCCCACCTGGACAACATGGCAGCCGTCCGAGCCAGCCCACGCCACCTGATGGACGCCCGCCGCCCGGCCAGCCGTTTCCGGCCAGCCCTGGTGACGCTCCTCGCCCTCGTCCTCCTGGCCTCTTTCTTCAACCCCGCTCAGGCCTACGACGAGGGTTCCAACAGCAGCGAAGTCTCCTCCTGCAGCGCCACGACACCCCTGCTGATCGCCATCGGAATATGTGGCGTGGCCGCCTGCGGCGTAGTAGCCTTCTTCAAGTGGCACGAGCTCCAGAGAGCCTGCCCGCCCGCCTGGCCGTTCGCCCACTTCAAGACCGGCCCGCCGCTGACCCCAGCAACCCTCGCACCATGGCACGACACCGCTCGAGAAACGGCATGCCCTTTCTGCAACAGGGGAGCATGCCAAGGCGTCACCAGACCTCAGGCCTGCCACCTGAGCGGGGGCACTGGACTCTACGCGCGATGGGTCAGCGACGGCAAAGTCCCCTCCCACCTGACGCCCCTCCTCATGCTCGTCGTCAACACCAGCCGAACCGCCTCCGGCCAGGCACCACTGACGCGCATGTCCTTCCGCCAACAGTACGGGAACCTCCACCCCAGCAGTGACACCCCCGAAACATCCAACCCCGCCGTCCTGAGCCCACCAATCCCAACTCCCTCCCCTCACCCCACAAACACACCAGCCCCGCAACCCGTTACTCCCCTCCACCACGAACCTTGCCCCAGCGACCGGTGCGACATCTGCCACGAACCCCTTCGACCATATCACCACCCCAGACTGCCCTGCCATATCACCGGCAACACCTCCATGTACGACAAATGGATCACCCAGCCGCCAGTACCCAACAGGGCAGGTAGCCTTCGATGCAAGATGCCCATCGCACTAAGGAAGTTCAAGCACCAGATGATCATCAACCACGACCGCCTCAACCGCAACGAGCCCCCGCTCACGCGCCCCGAATACCTGCTGCTTTTCCCACTCCGCGGCCCACGCCCTCTCCCAGAGCCATCTCCCACCCAAAGCCGCACACCCCCCAGTCACCACGCTACACCATGTGACGCGCCCCCGAGTCATACCCCCTCCATCGCCGCCGTCACCGACCTTCCCGCCAACCACAATGAAGCCAATGTCAGCACACCCACAGTATCTCCCACAACAAACCCCCCGACGGCAGCTGTTAACCCCACCCTCAGCACGACGATTCTGGAGTGGGCCAAGCCCATCTTCCCCCACATTATGGGAACGGCAACAACAACACCGCCAATTCCCACAACAAACGCCCCTGGATGCTCTTGCCTCCTCATGGAAATCGGCTTCCCCGGCTACGTCTGTCCCGCCCATCCCACCAACAACGACCCCACAGCCCCACAGCGCCCACCCAAAACAACGCGCTTGCCCACCCCCGACAGGGAAGCCTGCCCTCCGCGAGCTGAGGCGCGGCGTGCCTCGACCCCAAAATGGGCAACCATGATCGCGTGCGCCATCGTCCTCATGGCCACCCTGCCCGCCGCTACCGCCGCCACGACGATGGAGTCCAACATCGGCCACGCAGGGGTGCCCGACACCCATTCGTCGGCCAGCACCATGAGCCTCACAGCACTGGCCACCACGCTCGGGCTCACAGCAGTCCTCGCAGCCATATTTTGGGCCAGAACACAACGCAAATATCACAGCCCACACGCTCCTCAACCCTCAAACAATCGCGACGCCACCGCAATCCACCACCACCACCATGACGCAACAACCCACCACCACCACCACCACCACAACCACCATCCCAACCACCACAACGAAGAAGTCACCACCACCGCCCAACCCC
>LGRX02011787.1:0-12624 GCA_001247695.2 Cymbomonas tetramitiformis | reverse complement strand
TGCAGGGCCTCACGGCACCCTGCAAGTTCCTTCCTCCCAACCGGCTAGCGCTTCAGCTACCCAAATGCCGAAGTGACTTGCTGCCAGACTTGCACTTCTCAATGAACTGCCACTTACCCTCCACTTGTTTCATCCTTGCAGCCAGCCTCTTCGGCAGCTCCAGCCTCCGTGCCTCAGTCAACTGCTCATACCTCTGGTATGCATTTGAGACCCAGTCTCCCTGCAGTTTAATCAACAGGTCGTCTACCCCGAGGTTGAAGGCCACCGTGCCCCCCCCCTCTCCAAAAGCTATGTCCCGAGTACTGACTCGAGTCAAGGCCGATCCTCTGGATCAGCTTCTTCACTTCTCCCACAAACACTCCGTGTGTCATGGGCACCATCTTGCCCCTTGACTTCCACAAGAAAGCCGGGCTCTCCGGCTCTGCCGGAATCAGCTCAAAACATTTGGCTACTGCCCGTCTCGGGCACAACATTCCACCCGTGGCCCTCATGGCCACCTTATGTGTCTTCTCCTCAAACTGAATCACTTTCGAGAACACTAGGGTCACCCACACTGTCTCTTTCAGCATTTCAAAATCCTTTCTCCGAAGGACCCTCCTAACATTGAAGGCATTCACTTTCCCTACACAAACATTGTCTTTCCTAAGCAAGCACAACAAGGCAGTCAACATAGCTGCCCACAAAGTCACCATGTCGCAGTCACTAAAATTCATTACTTGATACATCCTTGCAAGCATAAATAATGTAATAGCAAGCTTTTGTTTCACCTCGTCTCCTAGTAGCCCTCCAGGCCTCTCATAGTCTGAGCTACAGAATAGCGGTGGCTAACAGGCACCCACTCAAATTTAGCTTCTAGATGCAGTCTCCTCACTCCGGCTGTATAGCTCTTCAGGGTGGAGACTTTACAAGTCTGCGACTGGAATACATAAAACATTGCTAGGTCCTCATCTGACACCGGCACAATCGGCTCTTCTCCGAAGGCTAGCATAAATCTGTCAAAGGCTCTCTGGCCGGTCGTGTGATTCTTCTTCGTGTTGTCCGCATCAGCAACACTCAGCACGAAGAGCCACTTGGCTCTCAGCCACTCCTTGGGCTTTGCACACTCTGCATTGCCCCTTAACCCCCTCCATGGTTAGTTACAGACCAATTTTCTTCCATGCTTTTCCCTTCGGGGCTGCCACTGGGCAGGCAACCAGCACCACCGGCCACCTAGTGGGGCCACAGTCCTTCCTCAACCCTCTCACCCCGTTTGGCGAAGTGAACACATTAGTGTCCACGGGGATGTACTCAAAAACTACAAACAACCTGGCCTCCATAGCCGGCACCACAAGCTCTAGCCAGAATCTCTCAGTTGGCCAGAAAGGCAGCACAAACACTGCAGAGGTTGTATTGGGCGCTGCCCGCTTCTCCCGGAGAAAATGAGTCAGAATTTCCCACAGCAAGGAAAAGGGCGGGTTACAATACACATTCAGCCCCCTCCACTGCTTCAGCAAACAAGAGTCCTCTTTGGACCACCAAAGGAACCACCGGGAGTTTCCCCCCACCTCATCACAGCATGCATCCACTGCAAAGGGCCCGAGCGGCCTAATCTTGTCTTACAACCAGTCCTTTACCATCCAATCATCCGGGTCTCTCGGGGCTTCCCTCCGTGACCACAGCTCAAGCAGGTCATAGAACCTTCCTATCTGACTCCTACTCAGAGCATCAACCAAATCATTTGCCTTTGTGGAAATCCTTTTCATTACCAGCCTCACGTCATGCCTGATAGTCAGCAACATAATTTCCTTCAACAATGGAGTGAAAGTTGCTTTCCCCCACAGGTTTCCCGTCATTAACCTGGCTGCCTCGTTGTCACTCCACATGACCACCTTACACCCTCTCAACAAGTGCCCCCACTTCTTAAGGGCCCAGAAGATCACAAGCAGCTCCAAATAGTTAATGTGGCTCGAGGCCACGTCCTTGAATGGGCTAAATGGTTGCTCTTTCCATTGCCTTACCTCTTCCCACTTCACCGCAAACCATCTTCCCCCGAAGAAACCACCCATTCCCCCGTCTACTGCCTCTTCCCCGCCAGCATCCACCGCAAAGAAGTCTCTCACCACCGGCCTACGGTTCAGCACTACCGCCTGACCGTTATACACTTCCAACATCTTGGCCAACCACGACAAGTCCCGAATGAGGTCCCTCGGCATTGTGTCATAAAACCTCCTCATCCTACCCGCTCTCCCGATAAAATCATACCCGGACCTCAGAAACATCTTGGCCCCTACACTACCCGTGCAAAAAACATTAGCTGTCCCACCAATCTCTCCACTTCCTTCACTCTCACCGTCTTCAGCACAGCCATCTCTCTACAAGCCGAGGCTACCCTCTGGACCCGGCTCTCCTCAATACTCATTGCTACAATTCCCAGTCCCGACTGGTTGGACTGCAGCCTCACACCTAAGAAGACTAAGTCTTGCCTAGGCGACTCCACTTTCTCCGGGGCCACCTCAAATCCTAAATACTCTACAAGCTCGAGCAAAATTTCGAAACCCCGCTGACACTCCTCCTCCGTGTCAGCAACCAAAATAAAATCATCAAGATAAACTACAATCCCCGGGAAACCTCTCTGTTGCATCATCAGTCGCACAAGTTGGGTTATGTCATGAAACAGTCCCGGGGCAGCCTTTGCCCCGAAAGGGAACCTCGTGTCAATCCTCAAAACATCTTTGAACTCGCTCGCAAGGAACCTAAACAGTGGCGCAACAATCCCGACAAACCTGTATGCACTTTTCAAATCAATTTTAGCCATATTTCTCTTTTGCTCGAATCCTCATTTGCCAAAGGCAGGCACTGCAATACATTTCATTAAAATGATTTTGTAAAGTGTTTAAAATGCATTTTGTGCTTTTACATGCTTTCTAAATTCATGTTTTTGATGAGATGTCCAGACTGTCTGTGCACGTCACCAAAAGGAAAGAGTCCTCTGGGTCGGGAGCGGTGGGAAGAGCAAAAGGAACAGAGCTGAACAGGCGTGTCGCTTCGTGGCTACTTGTACATCCTGTTTGTGTCACGGAGCTACATGTGTCATTCGGCTCTACTGCAGCAGGAGTCACGGATTCTGAAAGTCTGAAACCACAAAAATTCTGTTGCACTCCAATTTGAACATTTCTCTTTTGCTCGAATCCTCATTTGCCATGAAACCAAAGATGAAACTGTGAGGCACACACAAGAAATCTGATCTCTGTCACTGTGACCATGTTAACCAAGCGAAGTAGTAGTCCATGTCTGTGTCCCTCAGAGTTGTCGGGTCGATGTAGTGTTGCACTGCCGAAGAGAACTGTGACCAGCCTCCCAGGAAGCACACTTTCTCCATTGTAACACCCACAGCTCGAGCACACGTCGTGGCACCCTTCCGGGTGCTGTGTGCAGAAAAGTGACCTCCTTCAGGAGGTCTGCAGTCCAGCTCGCTGAGAGCTAGACCAATCCAGTCGTTTGCCACGGAAGCCTTGAAGTTCTTCGGGTCCTCGGGTAGCAGCCAGTAGCCGTCAGGTTGAGTCTTCGCAGAAATGCTCCAAGCTGTGTCACGGTAGAACTCCCAGTGCTCGATCAGCTCCTTCAACAGAGCCACCCCCTTCCAGGGGATCGTAAGGCGTCGCTTCACTCGATGGTGTCGCCGTCCCTTCTCCTTCAGCAGCACCACTGAGAACTCATCGTCGCCACAATGAACGTGCTGCCGTGACAACGAGGTCCCCGTGTCCGGTCTGCCGAAGGTCACGAAGGCCACCACCACGTAGGTAAAGGCTCGCAGTAGCTGCAGCTCCTCAGGCGATCTCGGATTTAACTTCAGCGCTGCCTCGTGCACCCGTCGTACGTGTGCTGCTGGCAGCCACGTCCGCTGGGTCTCGATGTTCTGCTCCTGCACGGCCAGCTCCGCCTGGATGGTCGCCATCCCCTTTACAGCTCGGGTCACAGAGCGCCCCTTCGCCGGTCCAGGGTGACCAAGGTCCTCGTGGTAGTTGTTGATGGCGGACAGGTACGGCTGTAATGATGCCGACTGGATGTTCCCGTCCTCCAACAGAGAGGCGATGTACAGCAACATAGTCGCCTCCGACGCTGGCAGCCACGGCCGTTGGTGCAGCTCACAAAATAAAATGAATCGCCGCGCCTTCGGTCCGTAGTTGTCCTTCGTCGTGTCCAGCAGTGCCTTTTCCTGCATCGACACCGCCAGTTCGGTGAGCCGGGAAGGTCCCAACTCATCCCTCCACCGCTCACAAAGTGAGCGCGTGAGGAAATTTTGTACAGCACCACCGCGCTTGTACTCTTCGTAGTTGCCTCCGCTGCTCCGCTCGGTGTTCTCGCCGTCCGCGTCTGTTGTCTCGTCCGTGCTGTTGATGATTTTGAAGTTCTCTTCGGACAAGTCTAGCGTCTCCTCGTCGCCGTCGTCGTACAGCACGTGCGCCTTCCCGTCCTCGTTGAACTCCTTCACCACACCCGGGTAGAAGCAGTCATCGTCCTCCCAGAACACCTCGATTTTCGTACCCACGGTCACCTTGCTTGCTGTCGTACTCGTAGCAGAGCTTCTTCGTACTTCAGCAGCGTAGTAACTCACGGGCGCGCCTCGATGAAGAACATCACAGCGTCCCATTTTGAGGGCCCGAGCAGCTCGGACCCTCCCAGCCTGCTCGGAGTGAACAGGTCCCTGCGCCGTGGCATGATCACCACCTCGGTGGCCAGGGCTTCCAGCTCCCTGAACCAGGACTGTCCCGGCCAGTACGGAGCCACCACCGTAGCAGCGGCCCCCTCCTCCCGCAGCTTGTGCGCCACCTCGTCCAGCAGCGCCCACGGGGGGTTCACCCAATTGTTCTCCCCCCGCCAGTCGTACGTCAGAGAGTCCACACCTTCGCACTTCGGGTCTTTCCACGCAGCGTAGTACCGAGGAAGCTGCGCGGAGATCTCGGAAGCGAACCGGTCGACTGTGTAGGGCCCCCACTGCTTGTTGGCCCACACGAACCAGTCCCGATTCAGCCTCCAGTCGTCCAAATCCTCGCAACGCGAAAGGTTGTCGGCCCACACGTTGGCCTCGCTGCGGATGTACCGAGCCTGCAACTCGATGTCGTGCAGATCCAGTAGCAGCCAGAGTCTCCTCATTCTCCTCATCAGGTCCGGGTTCCTGGAAGTGAAGTGTGACAGCATCGCCACCACCGCCTGGTTGTCGCAGTAGAGTCGTACGACCTTGCCCTCCAGCTCCTGCAGGAACGCCTGTTCGGTCTTGTACACGGCCTCCAGCTCCAGGTGTGTAATGTGCCAGCAGCGCATCTCGTCTGGCCAGAAACCTCGCGCGGGGAACTTCAGGTTCAGCACTCCTCCCCACGCCGTCATCGAAGAGTCCGTGTGCACCTTCGCTCTCGTCGGGGATCTCCAGATCTTGCGCCCGTTCCACCTGCTCATCACAGGCAGCCTGGACCACCATTCTAAGTCCCCCCGAGCTGAACGCGAGATTTTTACCTTCGCTCCCCAGCTGCGTTTCTCCGCCAGCACGAAGTAGAGCTCCCGTAGGTAGAGCCGCGCCGCTGGTACTGCCAAGTACACGGATTGGCAGAGTCCCGTGAAGGACGCCAGTCTCCTGGCAGGAATCCACCTCCGATTTCTCGCTGCGTCGCACAGGATCTCCTTCGCCTTGGTGTGGATTTTGTGCACCCGTCGTTCTGTCACACGGAATTGTCCCAGCTTCAGGTCCACCTCCAGCCCGAGGTGCTCCACCAACTGCGTAGGCTCCCAGTGGCCCTTCTTCTCGTTCCGCCGTAGGCCAAGTCGATGAAGCACCAGTTGAACTTTTTCTCGACGCAGAAAGCCTTCTCGCTGAGAGTCGACCAGCACCAGAAAATCGGCCATGTACGGTAGTACTCGCATTCCGCTGTGACGGTTCGCGTCCCCGCCAGCACCACCGGTCCTGCGACGGACTGACCATCGCTGTCGTACTGCGGAACCGTCCCGCAGTCTCTTGATTTCTCTGCGATCCTCCGCTGCCTGTGGAGAACGCAAAGCCTCCACCATCACGCGTACGAACTTGCAGAAAACTCTCGGAGCGTCGCTCCATCCGAACGGCATCGCTGAACATTGAAGCAGGTCCCCTTGCAGGTCGAACTGCATGAACTTCTGGAAGTCCGGGTGGATTCCCAGCGCGTGAAAACCGTCCTGGAGGTCGAAGCTGAAGCACCAGTCGCCCGGTTTCGCCAGTCTCCTTAGTTTCTTCAGCGTCTCCATCTTCACACGATTTTTACACACCACTGGTTCAGCCATCGGAAGTCCACCACCAGTCTCCACTTGTTCGTACCCGGTTTTGGCACTAAAAAAGCGCGAGAAACGTGAGATCTTCTCGTCGCTCTCGTCCAGGCACCGTTCTCCAGCAGCCTCTCCTTCTCCGCGTCCAGCCACACCTGCTGCTGCCGCGTAGCATCCCTCAGTGACACCCCGTGGTCGAACGGAGGCGGAGGCTTGCGCTTCCACCTCAACTTCACCCCGTGAGTAATCCATTGCATCACCTCGGAACTGGCGCCCGCCGCGCGCCATGCTCCCCTCCGCTGTCTCACCTGCTGTTGCACGGTGAGTTTCCCCCGTCCAGCGCCCGGAGAGGGCTGTTGCGCTGGACGGGGTGGCGGCACGCACATCACGCATCGGCCGCGGGCTTTCCGCCCCGGCCTTTGCCGCCGCCTTTGTCGGTAGGCTGCTTCGTACCGTCCTTCTCTTTGTTCTTACGCTCCTTCCAGCGGTCGCGGTCCCGTGGATCTTTTACAACCCGCGTTTCCGCGCTCGCTGCGTTCTTCGACGTGATGTTCAGCATCGCCCTGCCGCGGTTCTTGTCGAAGTCGTTCAGCCATTGCTGCAACACCTCGTCCGCCACCACGCCGTCTGCTGCCTGGTACACCCTGTCCTCCACGAACTGCAGCTTTGCGCGTAGAGCGTCTGATCCTCCACGCTGCGAAGAACCAGGCTCCTGCTCCAGCTGCCCGCGCAGTTCCAGCATCGTCCAACGGTTGCAAAGCAACGCGTACACGCCGTGGACCGAGTTGGTAACCTCGTGGCAGTGTTTCTGCCAGTCTCTCAGCGTCAATCCGCAGTCTTCGTTCACGTCCAACGTCTGGTTGCACGCGTTCACCACGTCGTGCAAGTAAGACAGCGCTGGAGCCAGAACCATGCACTCGTACTTCATCGAAGAGTTGGACTTCTTGGAGAGCGCGTCGTACGGCTTGCTGCCGTGCAGGTCGTACAACTGCGGCATCCTCGTTGTCAGTGTCGCCGGCCTCGGTGGGAACGGGTTGACGGAGGCTGCTGGCACGTAGTCCAGCTTCTTCCTTCTCTCCAGAAGTTGCTCGGCTGACTTGGCTGCGGATTCCGGGTCAGAAGTCCCAGGCTTCGCTGCCAGCTTCGCCTCCAGCTCAACGTTGATCTGTGCTTGACGTTGAAGCTCAGCACGCAGCAGTCGATGATCCTCTGCCTGCTGCTGTTGCATTGTCAGAATTTGTTGTAACAGCACGTCCTGAGTGGACGGTGCTGCCGGGGAAGGGGAAGCCTGCCCGATGTCTGGCTTCGCCGGGAGGGGAGGGAAATCCTCTGTAGACTTGCTCTTCGAAGAACCAGCCATTCTCTCTCCCTCAGAGGAGTAACAGTGAAGTCAATCGTACTGTCGTAGTCGCTGTGAAGCCGTCGTTTGAAGTCGTAACGCCGTCCCCGCGACTTCACTGTCAGATCTCCTGTCGTCGTTCGATCGCCGTCGTACAACCAAGTGGTCTAGTCACTACCTACTCTACTGTTTTACCGGTGAAACAGGTGAAGAAAATTACAAAATCGGATTTGCGGTGTGCCTCACAGAGTACCGTAGGTACCCGTGAAGTTCCTGTTTGCAAGAGCAAAAGGAACAGAGCTGAACAGGCGTGTCGCTTCGTGGCTACTTGTACATCCTGTTTGTGTCACGGAGCTACATGTGTCATTCGGCTCTACTGCAGCAGGAGTCACGGATTCTGAAAGTCTGAAACCACAAAAATTCTGTTGCACTCCAATTTGAACATAACTGTATGGCTGCAATAGGCCAAAAGTTGTTTCCACTGACTGGAACCGTCTTTTGTCTATAGCACAATTGTCGTTCACCGACAGGCCCACAGGTCTAGACAGGTCGTGAACAATTCTCTCTTTTACCTTTCCATCCACGACTCTGAGTACAACTCCTAGTGCAGACACACCGGGCACACTCCCTGCATTTGTGCGCACCATCCTTCCGGCGTCCTCTTCCTCTTGCAGCTTCAGCGCTACCGCTACCTTCTCCTCGTGCTGCGGTGGCACATAGTTCTCCACACGAAAGAACTCCTCCGGCTCGGCCTGCTGCCACGAGAAGCCCGTGGCAATCCCCCGAACCACCGCATCCGCGCCCGGCAGCCCCCAAGCTGCCTGCGCCCATTTGTCTGCCCGCTCCGTCGGTGGCGACACCACTGCGCCCACTGCCTCCACATGCTGCATATACTGTCGGTGTTCCGCCTCCGGCACTCCGTACGAAGCCAAAGACACCCCCACCGCGGTGAACATAGCTAGAAACCTCGCCGACCACGTCCTTTCCGGCTTACGCGCCTTCCCCCGCGCCGTCTCACCTTTCCCACCTGCCGGTTCCCGCGATACAGGCGGGACCGGCTCCTGCACCTCCTCCAATTCCTCCTCTTCCACTGCTAGTCACTTGTCGCACTCTGTGGACCCGTGCGCTGCCGACTTACATTTACGGCACGCGTGGATAAATCCGCAGTCCTTACCTTTCTTGCAACCCCGCGCGAGTTGGAAGAAGTCACAAACACCATCCTTCCGGTCAGTTTGTGCTTCCGCTCCTTTCTCCCGGTGGTCGTGAACACCCCTCGCCCCTCGGCTGCCTTTGTCGTCAAGCAGACGCCGGCTCGCCTCACCCAGAGTTTCCAGAAACGAATATTGAAACCGGAAACCCAATTGTATGGGGTCCCACGACTTCAACCTCCCCGCAATTATGTCATCCCGAACCTGAGTGTCAAAATCATACAAGTCTGCCCACGCATACCTGTTGTCAAGACTCACGATCCACGAAATATAGTTCAAAAAAGTGCTCCCTTTCAGTTTCATCTTCAAACCTTTCAACCATTTTGATGTTTTGCGCCAGAAATTGAGACGCGGAACTGCCACGGACTTCATCTCTCCCGAGACTGGGTCTGCGATAATCTGTTTCCTCAGTTTCGCGCAAGGCATCTCCCGCAGTGCGAGATAGGAAGCGTCACCTTTTCCGGTTGCAGGCGTGTAGCCTGACAACTTCTGCATCAAGAACGCGTCCATCCGTCGCTTCAGTTCCTCATCCCGCGCAAGGTCATCCGGTGAAATACCTGCGCTTCCTTTGCCTTTCTTGTTCACCGGTGGAACTGTCGCAACCTCTTCCCCCTCCTCAAACACTGCGTCGTCCGCCTGTTCCTCCTCTTCATTCTCGTCGTTGTCCTCCCGCGCCCGCTTGTCGCTGGTACGGTACTCTGACGCCGACTGCTGCGGCACCTCCGAGAGCTTGAACTTCAGTAGCGTAACCAGCACCTCGACGCACTGCTCCGCTGCCTCCACTAACGCTGCCACGAAAGCCGTGCTCTCTCTTCCCGGAGGCTTCAGAATCGCCTTCTCCGTCACCTTTCCTCTTGCGTCCCGCACCGCGGGCGTAAAGACGCCGGACGCCCGCCCGAGGTTTAGAATCTCCACCGCGCTCTCAAGCTCCGCTGCATCAAAGAAACGAATACACCGGTCCAAAGCTGGTGCCACGGCGTCACACTTCTTGTCCACACTGTTCGCCATCGCCAGCATCCGCGTTACCGCACGCAGGTCCATATACACGGAATCGCACTCCTCCGATCCCACGTTCAGGGGTGTATAGCCCAGTTGCGCAACTAGCACCTCCACGCACTGCTCCGCTGCCTCCACCAGCGCTGCTACGAAAGCCGGTCTCTCTCTCCCCGGAGGTTTCAAGATCGCCTTCTCCGTCACCTTTCCTCTTGTGTCCCGCACCGCGGGCGTAAAGCCGCCGAGCGCCAGCCCGTACTCCAGCATCTCCACCGCGCTTTGCACATTTGCTGCCTCAAAGAAACTTACGCACCGATCCAACGCTGGCGCCACCGCATCACACTTCTTTTCCACTCCATTGCTCATCGCTAGCATACGCGTCACCAGTTGCAGGTCCCCGTATCTCTTAAACGTTGCAGACCCTCTATAGAGGGTTAACTTTTTTTCAGCTATCTGTATGACTCACCGCGGGCGCGGTACTAGGGGGAGTCATGCATGCGATGGCTCATATCAATCGTCGAGAGTTGAATTTTCTTTGGTCCTATCGGTGGGCGACAAAATCCCGGTGCGTTAACTAAATATTTTGTGTTTCGGCGAATTCTTCTTTATCCACTTAAAATTTGGGACCGAGCGGCTAAAGCGACTTTATTCGAGTGTCCCAAAAGGTACTCGAAGTGAAAAAGCGCCCATCGCTCCGGTCAAGTCGCCGATATCATCCACTCCATGTGCACCACCCCTCAAAATTTGGAGTGCGAAGTGGGCTCACTTTCGATCTCAGCTCATGGGAGGCATGCATTTGGCGAGGACCGTGCACCCTGGCATCAGAACGATAGATTAGAGTGCCCATGTGGACCCCCGCCCCATGGGCCCTTCATTCTAGCTATTTCCGAGGTGTACAAGGCGATGAAAGATGGTATGACATGGGTATGACACCCTATCATACCCGTGTCATACGGGGTATGACATACCCTTTGACCGCCCTATACCCCCGCAAGATGCGAATTAAATAACACCATACCTTGCCCCCCCAAAATATATGTCAAAACCCCCAAAATGAGCCAGGGTATGCATGAACGCCCCACGATTGCGTCACGAATTCCGCAAGCTCAATTTGTCCACTGCGGGGCTCGAACCCGGGACCTCGGGCTTGGGTGCCCAAAAAACTTATGGGAAACGAGCTAAACACTGTTCCGCGTTTCTGTCCGCCCCCACCCACGCGTGGGTGGTATGCCATTCCTGGCTATATGTACCCGAACCTTGTCGAGAAGTGCAATCTACACCGTTGACCGATATGAAATCTTAACCCTCCATAGAGGGTTAACTCGGAAACGTTTAAGAGATACCGCAGACTTCACCTCCTCCTCCGATCAGACGTTCGTTGCTTCATTTACTGCTGCCATTGTTGTTTTAGTTTAAAATTCTACGAGAACTTGTTTTTTAAATTTTGAACTTTTTGAATTGGTAAACTCAGAGCCCAACGTTCTCGCAGAATGAAGTGAAGTGAACTGTCGGAGCCATTTCAAAAGCTCCGAAAGTCTCTTCGTCTTCACGGGCTACGCCAAGCGACACTGAGGCTTGAATAGCCGAACATCTGTGCCGCATGCTCCGCATGGACACAGATCTCGCACAACCAGTCAAAAAGCACATTTGCGTTCCGGCTCTGCCCGAACACAGATCTGACCCGACCGTCACAGTTCCCCCGTGACACCGTAGCCAATCAGACAGCACAAAAGTCGACTTCGCGGATTCCTCACGGCTCTGCCTTGAGAAATCCCTCAGGAAAAACCCGCAAAAAATTCTCATGTCCTCATCGAGCCTCGGGCTCATTTTTTGCAAGACAGAAATTTCTCCCCCGTACTTCCAAAATAATTTAGAAATAAATTCCTCAATTATTTACACCAGCCTATGTCCCCTATAGCGTTGTAGCTCTGTCTAGCCTTCCCTGGTCACCGCTATTGTTAACCAAGGAGAGGCGCCAGAGGGGAATCCGGTGACAGATTTGGTCCGGTAGCCCCAGTCTGCGCGCAGGTACCTCAGGTACGGTTGTTCCCCTTTGCTTCTCCCCTCCTATCTGGTCTAAGAGCCACCTTCAGCCCCCCTTCCCCTCCCATCCCCTCTTTCCTCTACCCGGAGGGCTGCCTACGGGGTGGTATCGAGTGCGGCCCGTGCGAGTGAAGTACGACACTTCCACCCTCCTCGCCTACCGAGCAGGATCCAACCCTAGAGTGCGGCTTCTCGACGAGTGTGCTTGGATGATTGTTTTCTTCCAAGATGCCGAGATGCCGAGATGCCGAGATGCTAATATGGTTTCTCTAAGAGAGACCTGACGCGATCGCAAGGTCTGAGGCGGTTCAGAGAGGGGCTTGTGGCGGGGGCGATGAGGCAGGGCGAGTCGTGGGCCGAGGCGGTTCAGAAGCTTGAGCTGTCGCATCCGGTGGATGGGCCGCTCGGGCATATCTACCTCGACCTGCATCCTCGCCCTATGAAGGTGCGAGCCAATCACCTCGGCCATGCTCTGCCCCACAGGCCGCGCTCAAGATGCCCGCGCAGCGGCGCCAAGCTATGTGCCAGGAGGTTGCATACCTGCCACCATCACTGTTTGAGAAACAACGGTCCGATTGTGGCGTCAAGAACTTTTATGTGCCGAATATTCAAATTTCAAGCTGGCCCATCGCCGCCACGTGGGTGGTGAGCGACAGTAAGCTGCGGCCTGCTTGGGAGTGCGCTCGGCGGGGTCACAGCCTGCGCTCGGCGGGGTCACAGCCTGCGCTCGGCGGGGTCACAGCCTGCGCTCGGCGGGGTCACAGCCTGCGCTCG